>SSNR01000058.1:1611452-1643426 GCA_006937965.1 Callopanchax toddi | reverse complement strand
AAAAAAAAAAAAAAAAAAAAAAAAAAAAAACAATGGTGGTAGATCATAAGGATCCAAATGAACTGGGATATTCGTTTCAAGGTTTTTCTGAGCGTAAATAGATATTTGGAAGTTAGGACATTAGGCCCAGCTCCATTCTTTTGTCATGAACAAAAGGAGAGTTTTCTTATGAAACTGATCAGATGATGTAAATGTTGGAGAGATTCTGAAGGAGTTGTGACTGCTGGCGAGAGGTGAGTGAGAGGTTTGGTGTTCATGCATTTTTCAGTGTTTGTGTGAAACAGTTGAGGTTTTGCTGCATTAAAACAGTTGAATGCAACGCATTATGTGTGTGTGTGTGTGTGTGTGTGCGTGTGCGCACTGAGCTCTAAATGCCCTCACGGCCATGTGTGCGTAACCTATCTGATGGTTGGAGGCAATCAGTCTCTGGTGAATTCCTGTCAGCACGGCGGAGCGAGAGCGTTTGACGGATCGGCCTCCCCCACACTCAGGACGCTGCGTTCCTACACAGATGGCGTAATTAACAGGAGGCGAGCCAGGGAGGGAAATTTATCTTTGATCAGCACCTTCGCGCCAGATTGTCATCTATGTTAATATGATGATAGGAACGGTGCACACGCGTGTGCACATGCCCACGTGCACACACACGGCAAAAGATGGATGTGGAGAGAATGGAAGCTAGGCAGCAGTCAGCCCTGAGGATATGGGGTTATGCGGGCTGTCACACACACACACACACACACACACAGTCTACTAGCTCTTTGTTCACAGCGTGGCGCCACACACCCCTGCTGCGAGGAGAGCTGAGATGATCTTTGGAGGGTGCCTCAGACAGAACACATTCTACAGTTGAAATCTCAAAAACGAGTGGAGTTTTAAAGAAAACTTCACTTCTTTTAATAAAAACCCGAAACACCGTTTGAGATACGTCAATCTCGATGATAATGATAAGAATTTGTAACAATCAAGGAAAAAGCCAAACAATGCAGAAAGAGTTGAAGGAGGTCCCACCTTTATTCCTCTGTAAGTGCATGTGTGTGATACAATCTGAGTAGATGAGCTCTGCCATGCGTGTACCCTCACCCCAGTGAGATATTAGGAGTAATGGTGTGTAGGTGTACTGGCATGTGCCATAACATCTGGGCTATAAGAGAGAGAAGAAACAAAGAAAGAGGGCAACGGGAGAGATGGCTGCTCTACAAGTTCTCTAGGGGCTGTGAGAGCCGTGGAGCTGTAGATGATGGTGGATGTCCTCAGGGAGACAGAGGTAATAAAGGAGATGAGGACAGAAATACTCAATCTGGTATGGAGGTCAAAGTCATGGAGCAATGTAACCTTATGTAGCTTTTGCAAGGTCAAGAATATAGAACAGTGTTTAGTCACATATGTGGAATGAGTTTAAAAAGACAGCAGAGAAAAAGACATGAGAAAGGCTTAAAGTCTATCAGTGGAACATTTCCAAACAAACCTACAGGCAGGTAAACAGGAGCACATTCAGACAGGCTGATGGGAAAAAGCAGGCAGTTAGACATCAGGGAGAACAAAGGCTGCTCCTACGTCTCGCTCTGCTGCTCACCGGTCCATCTGCTGCTCCTCCACACAGCCTCCGATCTGTTTCACACTCATTCTCAGTTCCTCTCCATCCCTCTCCCACCCAGTCCCTTCACTTTCCTCCACAATAGATCATCTCTTCTTTTTCCTTCTGCTATTCATTTTAGTGTGTGACACTTCAAGCAGGCATTTTTATTATTGCTGTTTAAATTTTGTTAACATATTTTATGTATCTATGCCCCTTTGGAAGCAAATTACTGTATATTTTAAATGCATGTTCTATTAAACACGTAGGAAAACCTCATTTTAAAAGCAGCTGAACTACAGGGAGGAAACAGCTCCATGTAAGACTTTAGATCCAAAAACGAATTTCTTTCCATAACAAGCCTATTTGGAATGTGAATTTTCTTGTACTCATTAATAATAACAGTCTCATCTTTATGGGTAAGTCAGACATATTGGCTTTATTAACACCTCTTGCATCCTCTACCTGTTACTGACTTTCCAAACAGGGTCACGTCAGCCCATATTATTGTCAATAACAACAGGAGATTAGCTGCTTTGGGAATGTTTGGACCTCCCATTAAGACGCAACAGGAGCTTGGCACCAAACCTGCACAGGTGCAGACAGAGTGAGGGATGGGGTGAGTGAATGGAGGAGGGGGAGTTGGACTCTGAACAACAGCAAACATCTGTGTCAGTTGCATAAATTTTTAACAATAAATCAGGAAGCAGTGGAAAAGGAGAGTCAGTCACTGAGAAGGATAAGGTGGAGATTCAACAACTGCCAGCGTGAGAGGCTTTCTACTAAACTGGGAGAAAACCAGAGTAGAAAGGAGGTGAGATCCTAAAGAAAGTGATGTTTCTGGGTAAAGCATTCAACTTCCCACCAAATTCTCTCTGTATCAAAGCAAAGACAAGAGAAGATGCAGTGATTGATGAAAACAGGAAAGGTTTCCATATTTCTACAGGTGGAATCAACCATGGAGCAGCTCTTTACCCTTTACCTAACCTTCAGCTTTTGCTAAGAAGGTTCACACCTCACAGCCAAGTGTGAAGCAGCTGGGATGAGGATCAGTGCCTCCAAATCAGAGGCCATGGTTTGGCCAACTTCAGGTTGGGGGAGAGCCTCAAGCGGAGGAGTTAAAGTATCTTGGGGTCTCGTTCACAAGTGGGGGAAGGAGGAACAGGAGGATCAGTGCAGCATCTGCAGTGATGACCAGTGGTGGCTGGTGACATTTCATTTGGTAGGGCGCATTTTTGCAAGTCAGTTTTCAGATGCGCAAAAAAATACATCTCACCACTAGAGCAGAAAATGAAGCAAAATATTTTCATCTGACTGAAAATGTTGCTGGTAAAAATCCCTACCACCAATTCACTAAAAATGTGGTGCAGTTAGGTCACACACAGTTCTGTCCTAATTCTACACATCAAGCAGTAAAGAAGTCATAAGGTCTTCAAAAGGAGACCATTATCAGTATAATCAGATACAAATAACAATTATAAAAAAACAACCACAATGTGGTCACAACAGAAGTTGTAAGAGTTTCAGGGACAAAACAACCTGACATGGTCAAAAACACAACTTAATATTCACAATTAAGTTTGAACAGCTTTCTACTGACACTAAAAAATTACATCTATAATTAAAACAGTCAGATAATGAATGTTACAATTCATACAACAAACACTAACCAAGCAAATCAGGACAATCAGCTCAACAAATGAAGTGAATTAACAACAAAATAAAGTCAAATCCACTGATGGGTCCTAACCCTATCCTCTCACAAAACTCCCATAGGACACTATGGCATTAACAAGAAAAAAACCCTCCAAAACTGGCAAAAATAATACATAAACCAAAGTATTCAATCAACACTATAAGTGTTCCTCTAACATTCGGCCACAACAAGACATTTTGCTGTTTAATCAATAAAATCACTAATGGCCTATGAGCTAATGGCTAGGGCTAGCTAGCCATTAAAAAAACACCTAATGGCTAGGGCTAGCTAGCCATTAGGTGTTTTTGAATGGGGTGACTCAGCGATGCATTGTTAATAATAAAAAAAAGAGAAACAAACAAACCAAGTGACTAACCTTCAAGTTGATTAAATCAGGACACATAAAATCAATCGGCTAGGTTGTCACAAGCTGTTAAGAAGGATTCTTTGAATAAATATCCATTTAGTTTCCTCCATGATCCGGGTCCCGGGGTTCCGGGTCAACATCCTGATCTGAGGAGCCAAGACTCCGGTCTTCTACGCATGCTTCGGTTGCTAAATTCTTCGCCCTAAGGTTCTCCTATACTTTGTATTGAAGGGGGTTCCAGTGCGCATGCACCAATGATAGCGTAGGTAACAATTTTTGTACTGTACTTCCAAAGAAACAGGAAGTACATCACATGATCTTTCAGTTGTGGTAAAAAAAATAGTGAGAGAGCATTTTAAAACTACACCTAAATGCAGATTATACACAGCACCAGACCATCTCACGCAAGACAATACTCCACATTTCCAACTCTGCTGTACTCTCCATTCTGCTCTATGGCTCAGAGACCTGACCTTTAAACAAACCGCTGGCTGCAAGAATCGATGGCTTTGATAGCAGGGCTCTGAGAACCATTGAGAACATCAGGTGGCCCCAGCGTTTTGCTTCGTTTTCCTAAAACTTTGCTCCTGACTGTTGAAGTCCACCAAGTTTGTTAGCAAAATATCTCATGAACCACTGGAGGAATTTTAATCAAATGTTCAGAAAGTCTACAGTACACCAACAACTCATTCACTATTTGAGTCAACTCTATCTGCCACAGCTAATAAAAACTAGCAAACACAATCATGACTAAAACAGTTTTTACTAATATTGAGCTAAAATTCCATGTGGTGCTAAATGAGAGTCATAACATGCAAGATCCTATGATCACTTTATTGTAAGATTTGACTAAATCAATCATTTCTCATGATGATAACCTTCATTAAACTCTGGCATGCAAGGTTTTGGCTTTATTGTTATAGTTTATTGGATGTAATAACACTATCTTGGTTTATGCAGTAAAATATTGAATTCAGACACAAAAAGTACAAAGAAAATGATCCTATCCTGCAAAATGGCACACTTTCATAATTTACTAGAAAAATGTATCATCCATTTAAGTCAGTAGATTCATCAAATTCTTTTTACATCATGTCCTTGTTCCATGTTTTTAACATTTCATCCTTTTTATGATCTGGGACTTCTCTGTGAGCATTTTGTGTTTGTGTGTTTTTAGCTGCTCATTTAAAGGTAAAAATGTTGCTTAGGATGAAAGCATCAGGCCTTCGAAAGTGGCCAAATTGATAAGGATGAATATGGACCCAACAGGTGAATAGTCATGCACTCTTATGCATGTGTCAGAATCATAAACATGCTTTAAAAAGATATTATAAAGAGGCAATTTCTTTGCAATGCTTCATTTTATGGTAAAAAGGCAAAAATGAAGCAATTTGTAGGCTGAGAAGACTTGAAGGGGGAAATAACTGCAAATGGCAAAGGACACGTTTGAGCACAGACATGGTGATGTAAGGAAACATCTCCAGCTGTTAATGGGTTTATATACAGTATGCACCACAGTTTATAGGTCACTTCACCAAACCCTCTGTTCTCACAATGTTTAGGTTTTAAAGATGTTTCTTAAATGTCAGCCATATTTACATCAATAGCTTTCTGTTTTGTGTCAAATGTTCAGCATATGTATAAAAATATTCTTTTGAGTAGTATGCAAGATCAATTCTAGTAAAAATTGCCCCCTGGTTGTTATCCATGCATAGAAAATACAAACTTCTGCAGCAGTGTGGATTCCACTTGATGCATTGAAAGCAATCAGTGTTCTTTAAACATGTTTTGGACTCAGACAATATCGTGAATGGTGATGAGTCTTTTGTAGAAATGTTGTATTTGTGCATTTCTTTCAGGTAAAACTGTACATAAACATATTTTCACTCAATATTTGTCTGTTTTCCTTCCTTAAATAAAATTCACAGAGGAATAAACCATCACAAACACAGTGAAGATTTATAGTTTTTGCTTGTTTTGCAAAAAAAAAAGACGCTGTAGTATTAGGCCGTTGGCTGGAAGATCAACCAATTAATCAATTACTGAACCTGACTGAGAAAAAAAGCTGCAAAAAGACATGTTTTATTTCATGCATCTATTTCGTTACTCTATCGCACACTGATCTTTCCACGTGCACTTTTCCGACACTCAATCTCCTGTCTTATACTCAAGCTATTAACCTGTCTGCTTTGTGCAGAATCTCTATAATTTGGCCATCAGCTTCTAAAAATCTACCTGCTAGGACGCGAAGAGAAAAAAGTCCCCAGCAGTCAGTCTGGACACCAAAGGGACTGACGAACACGGGCCGGTGTGACACCCAGAACTCCACAGGTTTGACACCGGACTCAGAACACTGAGTCGATAATTGTATATGAGATGAGAGGGGTGTGTTTGAAGGGGTTTGTGATTGCTTAACAGTGTGAATTGTGTAATCATGAGCCAATAAAACAGCAGCTAGTTGTGTTATTTTATCTGAATGCACACACATACTGACTGTATATTTCTTTATATCAAAACAAAGATGCGGAAAGTCGCTGATGGAAAGCAGGGAGAATAAAAGCTTTAAAAGTCGAGCCTCCAGTTTGAAATAAAGAAGAAACAAAAATAGGACAAAAAAGACCCAAATCTTTTCTTTTATAACTAAAGTTGCTCTCATTTTACACAAAATAAAAACATTACATTGTTGAGGCCAATGCTTATTGTGTCACAAGATACTTTTTCTTAGAACATTTCCAAGTTTAGACTCACAAAGAACAAACACACAAATCGATGTTGAAAAAGGATGAAGAGTTCACTCTTTTTTCTATCCAGGCTAATATGAACCATACACTCCTCCTACGAAAGTGTGCCAGGAACAAAACAGAACAAAACATTATTTATTTGTGTTTCGACGGAGAAACCGGAGCTCCATCACCACTGTGAAGCCATGAGTCATAAAAGCCTGTTTGTTTTGAAAGCAGAGCCTGCAGCTCAACAGGCCGTTACAGCTGCTGGCAATTATGTCATTCAGCTCTCCAAAAGCTGGATTTAAGTCATATGTGAAGAAGTGTGTCGTACTGTATGTGTGTCAAAATGTCCTACGTGCATCACTGCATGGTTTTACGTTGAACGGGAAAACAAATCATGTGAAGTTCAGTCCTGTTTTTGGCTCATTGGTTTTCAAAAGGATTCTGGTTTACAGATGAGAAATGTAACTGAAGGTGTCAGGGTTTAGTTTTTTGTCTGGGTCAACTACGGAAGCCCCAAAAGGCATATACAAAAAATTTTTTAATTAATATTATTAATTATAATGTTCCAAATGTGGCTTTTTTAGCAGATGAAAAAAATATTGTGCAAAAGCTTTCTGACAAGGTTTTGTTGTTGTTGTTATTTCTGAAAGAAGCAAAAGCATGATTTAGTCTCAAAATGCAAACAAAAACACAACAAAAAAATAACATTTTCTTGATCAACACTGAAATGCTAAGCAAATTTTATAGATGAAAACCAGGAAAAATGATTGTATTTCTGTGACACTTTTCTATTATTATTTTGGTCTAAGAACAAAAAAGTGCCCCGAAAATTTCTATAAGTCGAGGGGATGAAAAGAATTTTAGTCAGATCTAGAAATAGGGACGGACTTTTAAAAAAATTTGACATTTATGGTAAACATAATTTGTTAAATTTTGATCAATATTTCAGTGCTGTATGTGTTCTTTACGAACTGCTGTTTCTGTCATATTCTGCCCCCTTGTGTCCAGTTCCTGCCTGTGTTCCTCCTCCTGTGTCCTGCACTAATCCCCTCCAGGTGTATCTTGATTAGCTCCCTCTCTATAAATGCTGTTTAGTTCCCTGTCAGTTCCTTGTGTTGCATCCCCAGCCTCTCGTGTCTTCTGAGTTCATCCAATCAAGCGTTTTGGTTTAACCTCACCTGTTTCTACCTCTGTCCTTTGTATTTGGGTCCTGCACTACCTCAGTCATGACAGTTCCCACTTCCTGCCTCCCTTTTCCTCACCTTAGTTTCTGTCAAACCTCTCACTCAGGTAGAGGCTACATATCCACATCACACGGTGTGAGATTTTAAACAGAAAGTTCCTCAGCAGATTCAGTCTGTACGGTTCCTGATTCGTGCTCACTGTCTCTAGAACCCTTACAAGGCTCCTTGTGTATAATTGGTGACCTATTACTTTCTCCCCATTGCATTTGACAGTTATGAATAGGAGACTGCCGTGCAGGCGTGCTGATTAATGACAACCACAACTCTTAATTGCAAAGGATGAGAAGCCAGGCACCGCAGAGAAAAAGGGACACACACATTTACACACATCTAGTGTAGGGTTTGTGTGAGTACGGTAGAGGGTATAAGAAGAAGTCATTTAATCAGCCAGTGGTGGAGCATGAAGGTGTTTTCCAGAGATGCTAATTTCTCTGTGCGTAAATGCATTTTAATGTGTCTTCTCATATATATGACCCTTTTGTAGCATCTGAAGGGGATGACGTTAGTAATGTATGTGATTTAGCACAAATTCAAGTAGAAAATTAGAAATATTAGCACACACACACACACACACACACACAGGAGCAGATCTGCACACAGCTAATTAACCTGGTGCTTCTCACAGCTGCCGGCCTCGACTTTGCTCCTGCCAAGACAGACGTGGGTGGCTCCTCAACCTAAATCAATCTGCACTAATTGCTGGTCTTGGCTCCCCTGCGTCTTTTACCTTGCTGCCTGTCAGCATCCTTTTCTACCTGTCTGATTTGACAAGTAATTCCCACATCTTTGAGCAGCGCCTCCGATGGCTCAGGTAACTCAAAGGTCTCTGTGTTTGATTTTTTTTTTTTTTTGCCTCTGTGTTGAGATGAATGTTCTCCAGAACCGACTGAAACACTGATCCCTTAGACTTGAGTGAAATATGAGGAAGATAATGGGTTTTCAGAAGATTAGCTGTTTAATTCTCACTTTTAGTGCATTTTAAAATAACCACCAAGAGTTATGATGATGATTCATATAATGTCTGTTTAATTAACCCAATCTAAGAAATTAAAGGCACATCACCCACAATCCTTTGCTTGAGTTTTAATTTAAGATAAACCTTTTTTGATTTTAGATATTTTTTGTGTTTGCAAAGGTCACTTATCTGTGGTAGCACCTTAAATCTGGTTCACTGCAAAAGTTAATCATGTTGGATGAACAATCCAAATAAAACACTCATAGGAAAATGTTCCAGTCATCAATAAGCATGTTGTCAGGATTTCCGAGCTGAGAATGGGCCCAAGAATGAAGAGAATTAATATTTACCCACATCGCTCAGAGTTACCACAACCTTAAAAGGAAATATGAAGAGAAAGTCACCATTCTGTGTCACTTCCTCAAAGCAGTCTTGTTCCAGCGTGACAGGAGTCGTCAGTTCTGTGTAAATCAGAGGTTAACAGTGATCAGAAATAGTAACAGGATGTGAATGTGATATTATAGATGAGTAGCATTTATGTAAAAGTGAAGTCTAAGAAAAACTTTTTATTCTACAACACAAAAGCATAGAGGTGTGATCAGTTTTAATAACCAGAGATGGCCTCCATGCCACCTCCCCCATCCTTTTCTTAAATATCCTTTAAAAAGCTGGAAGAAAAACTCATCTGGAAGAAAAAAATAAATATGAGTGTGTTATGGATGCTTTCACCAAAGCAGTTGTGCAAAGCTGCAATTTTACTGACCATAACTTAATAAATTTGTCAGTGCTAAATAATGTATCTAATTAATTTACATTAATAAAAGTCTGATTTCTCACCACACTGTTTTATGAGGGGGGACGTGTTGTGTACATGAAGGAAGGTTCCATCCCTTTAATTTAATACTGCACCCTGCAGTAAATCTCTTCAGTACCTAGTCAAATCTGTTGTATTTTCTGTTTTGATGGAAGGAAAATTGCAACAGCGTGCCGTCTCTGTCCACTTTAAGACAAATTCAAGGGAAAAAAAAGCATTAAGTAAAGTTTTGGACCAACTAGCTTTTCTGGTGAAACGTGTTATATTAACAGGAGGATCAAAGTCATGTTTGGACGCCAACCTTTTTAAGTCTGGAAATATTTTTTAAATTTTTTTATTTTTAGTGACCTTCAAGCGATACTGATTGTTCAAAAAAAAATCACACCTCAGTCCAGATCTGAGGATCTATGCTTTCTGGAGCTATGTTTAGACATTCAGTATTTTCAGAGATGAATTAAAGATGAATTCTTTTAACCAGTTAGTCATTTCTGATGGGAATTCAAAGAGTTGCACAGCTGAATGTCATCTGCATAAAAGTGATAGGAGACATTGTGAATTTTATTAATGATTTGTACAAGAAAGTTTATATACAGTCCCCTCCATGGGGGCCATAGAAGTGGGCCAACGACAGAGCCTTGTGGTACCCCACATAGAGAATCAGAAGTATCTGATTTGTTTTATAGGGACATTGAAACTGATCTGAATCAATCTAAAGCTGCTTAGGGAAACATTTATCACAGTACACATCAAATGAGTTTAGTTTTTCCTCCTGAGTGGAAAACATTTACCACCCTGGAAAGTGTCTTCTCCTATTTCAGGAGTTTTGTCAGAATCTAATCCATCTTTATGTTAACTTACAGTCCAGGAAGCCTCATAAATAAGAAGCCTGTTGGTAACACAATCACATGCTCATATGTGGATCACTTACATGTAAAATCACAGGAATGTCAGTGTCCATCATGGTGTTTGGCTTCTTATAGGACCTGTAACATGCAGCTACTGAAAAATGCTAATTGTAGTCTCCTTCATTGCTTTGCGTGTGTGTGTGTACATGTAAGAGTGTGTGTTATTAGCAGCATACTAATGAAGTCGACCAGCCTGAAGTCAGGTCACGCTCTATCTAACCACCTTGAAGCTGTCATAGTCCCAGAAACCCTCCTAAGTCAAGGAGACTGTGAACTGAAGGCTCCATACTGACTCCTGAGGATGACTGGAAGGCAGAGAGAGACAGAGAGGCTTTGATGGGGACTTGAAACGGTCCCTTGTCATCTAATAGATAGTGGCGAGAGAGAAATGGAGGAGGGCGAGAGGGTGAAAGGAGCGGGGAGGGGAGAGGAGGCCTGGGGAGGTTTAAAGTGAATACACTTGTTTCAAGTTTCATAGACAAGAAATATGTCACAAAAGGAAGCCACAGAAAATGCATGTACTTCAGAGTCTTTTCAACTATATTTATTAATGGGTATTTATTTAAAGTTAACCGAATAGCATCCCTTGAAGGAATTCATAATTCATGCTCAAAAAACATTTTGTGTGAACTAAGATTAGTTCTAACTAGCTGTGGCGGCCATCTTGAAATCAGTTGCCTCTGAAACTTAATCATGTGGACTTAGCTTTTTTCTCTTCATGACCTATACTAAGGTTGAAATCTATAAATGGCAAAGTGTTCAGCTAAGATGTTGCAGAACATGCAACACTCATGTGTGTGATAGTGATGCCCTTATAACTTCTATGACACCAAATTTTACTTTAAAATCTGCATAATGACATATTTATGTCATGATCTGACATGCCCAAGTTTTTTTCCCATTATTGCTATTTTCCTGCAGCTGTTCTGCAGCCGCTCTGCCCTAATCATGTTCACCTGTGATCCACAGCTAAGGTTCCCCTCCCCGTCTTCCCTCTGTGCCAGATCATCACCATTCCAGCATCTTTTTGTCCAAGCTGTTGATCTTTGTGTACGACCCCAGTTTTTGTCTGGTTGATTCTGCTCTCTTCTATGCCCTTTATGGACCATCTGCTCTCTCCACTGCCTGCCTACCTCGACTTAGCCTCATGCCTCACCCTTCACGGACCTGTAGTTTGGAATTTCATGCATTCACCTGTACCTGACCCTATAGCCTGACTAACCACAGAGACTTTTGGAATTTTGATTTGTATGCATCTCTGCCCAGCTAATGCATACTGGACTGGACTGGACTAAGATCAGAATAAAGAAGCTTCATACCTCAAGTCTGCCTCAGAAACCTTCATGGGGTTGAGTTGTGGAGGACGGAGCCAGGAACCTGATTGCACATTCTACAAGCCTTTTAATAAATCTTTTTTATCCATTTCTGTATCTGGTGGAGTTATCAGGGAGGTCGTAAAATTTACAAGTTAGATGCCTTTTTGTGTTTGCCAAAGGTGACTGTGAGGTCCATCTTGAACTGGGTTGACTCCAAAAGTTATTTACTGATAAATGCACAAGTAATGATAAAGTTCTGAAAGTTTTATTAGAATCTGTCAAGTAGTTTGTGAGATAATTCACTAACAGACACGTTAGACTCCATTAGCAATTGGTTGACCTAAAAACAAAAAACATTTTGTGTAATCAGTCATTTTCGGTCAATGTGTGTGTTTGCTAAGGTCAGTTGGCTAGGGTGCCCACTTTTCACTGGTGGCTGATCAAAAAACCTTAACAATTTTGTATAAAAGTGGCTAAATTCTGGTGATTCAGATGTTTATTAAAGTTCTTTTTTTTCTTATAAGAAAACCATCTGTCCACATCTTTAGTGTACTTCCTTTCCAAGGTACAAATCTCAAATGAGACTAAACATCTACTGTAACAGGAAAAAGTGTGAAGTTCATAATAGCTGGCCTCAGTTCAGTCGTAAAACAAGCTGCATGATATACGACAGACAAGAAGGGCTAGAAAGTCATCATAAAAAGGAAAACAAGGTATCTCTCTGCTGGAGTCGCGCTCACTTCTTATTTACCCCTCTCTCTTGTTTCCTCTCTCGTGCACTCATAGTTTCAGTGGGAGAAAATGTGAGATCCAGATGTTGGAGCCTCGCTGCAGATGTGCTCATGCACGAATCAATAAAAGTTGTTCTGTTCTGACGTGCGCTTGAAAACACAGAAGCATAAAACAGAGCTTTGCATGAACTTTTAGCTTCAACAACAAAAAGATGAATTTGTTGAAACAAAGATGTTCCTGACTTTGTAAAACTCCAAGCAGACAAACAGGATGACCTAAAAGCTCTACGCTCCCTCTGCATCAATGTTTTCTTTTCTCTTTCTTTGGGTTCAATTACTCCCTTATGCACTTTATTCACTTAACAGGCCCCCGACTCTTATGCTTTCTGGTAAGAAACACACATGACACAAAACACAAGATGAGCCTTAATGGTTTTCAAAATGGCTTAAAATATTAACGTTTCCTCTTTGCTTCTCTTCCACTTACACGTCTTGAGGCCCATTATTTTTGAAACGAGCTGCATCTGGGAGACCTTGGCTTTCCTCGTTCAAGGACTTGATGCTTAAGTAGCAAATGGCAGCGCTGAACCACTCGCAAGGCCATTACAGAAATAAAAAACAGGAAGAAACAGGCACGGGAATCTCAAAACCCCACTTAAATAAGGAGTGAATAAGTATTTTTGAGACCATATATATACATTTTTTAAAACTTTCATGGCATTTTAATATCTTTTTTTCTTTGCACCATCTAACATAAAAGGAAGGGATGATTCAGAACTATTCCATGGAGTTTTTTTTAGCAAAGAACCAATTATAAATTGACTTTTGAAGCACTCTATTAGATGCATCTTTGAAGAAGAAAAAATGCAACAGTAACAGTTTGACAGAGATTTTTTTTAAAGCATGTTGATTGTTTCCTTACCTTCAACCCTCAGTTTTAACATAATAAATATCCCTCCTCTTGGAGAGGCTATTAGTAAACTGCAGACTCAGGTAAAAATCTCAACAGGATTCTGTCTATCAAATCAAATTTTCTTGTGCCGTTTCTGCAGATATCTGCCCACTGTTTTTGCCATTTTGCCGGCCTAACGTTTGGAATGCTGCCTGTTGGCGTGCGTTAGTACACTCCTGTTTGTTTTCTCCACAGGAGGAGATGAGTCAACTGATTGGCAGGCAGACGACGCGCGAGGAGACGGCGCTAAACCTTGGCCGGGGTTAGCTGTTCAATTATTCACTGATGCTGCAAGAAAGGAAGGAGAATGCAATGAGTGTGTGTAAGGAAAAAAAAGATGAATGACAGATTTAGAAGGAAAAATAATAAAGTGAACGTGGTCAATTCAAAATATTATTACCTAGGGGGAAAAATCTTGGAGCAAGCGCCTCTTAACACATTCATCTCGCCGCTTGTTGCTGTCTTCCACCAACACACAAGAACAACAAAAACCAACCCTACTGCTGACAAAACCACACACACACACCAGCATATGGGTCAGATTTAATCGCAATAATTTCATTTCCCCCTCCGCTCATCAGCTTCAAGCCAGATATAGACTAAGTCCCATTTGTAACCACTGCAGCGCTACTGGAAGGAAATACGACAGATAAGAGGAGTCTTGTAATAAGCTGGCTGTGTGGATCAGATAAATGAGCACAGCTTTTGCCAGTTAGTCTGAGAAATGTATTGCGAAGCGACGGAGAGCCAAGTGAAGATTTGTACACATGAACGGGGAAGCAAATTAACTTTGTTGATTAGTGGCGAGATTTAGGAAGCCCCTTGGAAATGACTCGAAGGCATCCGGGAGATCCTGTGAGAACAAGGCCCCATTGTGATATCGAGGAGAAGTTAGAATAAAACACCAAAAAACGAACACTAAATTATATGACCTCATATCAAATCCATCTCCTGCATGCCCACATTTGTAACATGAATCTAATCAGGTATATAAACAAAACAAAGAATTGCAGGATGTGGATCATTTGAGCGGTTTCTGTGGCAGGTATAGGAGTCAGTGGCAATCAGAAAATCCAAAATCCATTTTGACACGCTTTTGTGGTTAAATGGAAAGTCTAACAGTCCTTGAAGGAATGCATATCATCCTCTGCCTTTTATGCTAGAGTTTAAACTTAAATCATCTTGTCATTTTTGCAAAATCTTGTACAACCAGCACTTGGGGAACTTGTTGTGAAGCTACTGCCACATAGAATTGTAGCTCAGCAAAATCTACGGAGGTAAACCGTTTTTTACATTTTATTGGGTCAGTTAGCTGTGGCGGCATTTTGCATTGATTTCTACAGAGTTAAAGAGGAGCATAACTGGTCTGCCAGTATGCATACACACCAGATATCATGCATGCTACCAGAACCTATTGGCCGAACGCACATTTGCGGACTGGCGCTTTTGCAGCCCATGATCTGATGAGCTTCACATCCTGTTGCAGCGCAGCAAATGAGTGCTCACATGGCCTCTGAAGCTAACACACCTCCGGCAACACACATTTGCGGCACTGGTGATACACTCGCTGCACCCCTGGTTATAGATGCACATCCAGTAAAGACGCTTTTTGAGTTTCATTTAAATCCGTCAAGTGGTTGATGAGGCATTTGGCTTACAGAACATCACCTGCTTTTCTCCTCAGGGCAGCGGACAATAAAGAGAGCCCTAAAAAGGTTTTTAAAATATAAATATTAACGGTATAGTGAGAAAACGGCAATAAAGTTCATTGTGTGAACTATTTCAAAAATGAACATTAAAAGATCTTGTATAATGTCTGAAGTGTCTGACGTCACTGAGAGTCTGTGTTGACTGAAGTGTATTTTATTGTAATCAGGTCAAAAGGGAAAGTCGGGGACGTGCCAGGCGCTCTCGAGAGGAAATGCTTCGCTGCATCTAAAGAACTCAGCCATGTGAAACTTCAGCTCATAAACAGTCACCTTGTCAGTCACCTTGTCAGTCATTCGGTAAGTTAGTCAATAAGCCAGTAGGCCAGTTCCTCATTCAGCCTCAGACCCAGTCATCCATCAATCCGTGAACCCTCAAGCTGATCGTTATTTTTCCTTCTCACCTATAACCACCCTTTATTCTGCAAACCAACTGAGCCCCATAGATCTGTACTGATCCAGTGTCTCCTTCACTTATTAATGCCTGGTCAGGTTTCCACCCCCTACTCTTCCGCTGTCTGGGGAAAAGGGTTGTCTAACTTTTTGTTAAATTAATATAGGTTCACACATTTTTATTGGATTTGGTTTTATGTTTTGTTAGCTGTGACTACAAGGTAGTAGTTGTCACCTCACAGCAGGATGGAGTTTTCTCCTACTCAACATTCTCTGGTGTTATCGGTTGTTAAAAACATTTATGATGGGCCAGAGTGTCTAATCCTAATCCTAATTCACCAAATTCTGCCTCAGAATCTCCTCTGGAACATGCCTGGTAAAAGGGAGGCAATCAAGAGGTTTTCTAATTAGACACCCAAACCTCCTCTACTGACATTTTTGATGCAGAGGACCAGCGGCTCTACTCCAAACTTGATCCTCCTGGATGATGGTGCTCCTTGCCTTATTTCCATCCTAGGGGGGAGGCTCCTGTGTTGCCAACTTAGAGACATTTTTGCTATATTTAGCAAGTTTTCAGACCCCTCTTGTGATTAGCAAAACACATGAATTTGGGGGTATTGAAGAATTCTGGAGATTCTGACATGAAGGGTCGTGTCATTTGCACAGTTCTCAACAAGCAGCAGATCCCTCTTCTCCATCCCAAAGCACTCACAGGCAGCCCAGTCCTTGAGCTTCAGTCAAAGCAAGAGATGTTCACCCCTTCAATATGTGAAGCATTCTCCCTGGCAGTATGTAAATGTAGCGTTATATCTAGAAAAGACACGAATCAGCAGAAGTTCATTTATACTCAGGGTGCACATAGCTGGTGCACCAGTGCGCGGTACCGATCACACGCTGACAAGCTTCACATTTTGTTGCGGGGCACTGCAAAGGAGCGGTACGTGCTACACCCTCAGCACACCTCCGAGACGATCTCACGACGAACAGCAACCAAACTTCAGCGCCAGGTACTCCCTTAAGCACCTCAATAACAAAATGATTTGCCCCCTTGTTTACACTTTAGTTCCAAACACATTTAGGAAGTCTTTCACTCACTTTTGATCCCTCAGACTAATTATTCCTCTCTCCTACAGCATCCATTATAATTACATACACATGTCCACTTGTCAATTTAGGTGATGACTTCATTTATTGACTTTTAGGACAGCCAATAGAGACTTTTCCTACTGAGGCAACAATGGGAAGCTAATTTCTCCTTCATTTGGTCACAATCCAAATCTCATGAAAACTGGAGCATAGACAGACCAGTAAACCAGTAAAGCTTTGCCTTTCAATTCAGCTCACCACAGCAGACTGGAGCGACACCCCCATTACTGGAGAGGATGCTTGTTTGATCAGTAGGTTCAGAATAGAGCTGACGTGCTGTTTATAAGCTGCTAATTATACAGGAACGTCTCAGCAGTATAAGACAATTATTGACTTTTTAAACAATGAAGTCAAAATAAATAGACCCCAAAACTACATTTGTTTTGGTCATAAAATGGGCTCTTTTTTAATCATCCAAAGACTTTTAGACCAACCTGTATTAAAATCCGTCTAATGTCTAAGCTACTTTTCAGTATCAGTATGTTTATGGTTTTATTCAATAAACCACACATTCAATCTGCAGTCTTTAAAGCACTTCCCCTTCACTGCATTTTGATTTGAAATAAAGAAATAAATAGAAGAGAACGAGAAACTGTTTCTGTCTCTTTTCCCTTCTTCTGAAAGAAAATTAGTGTTCTTGTGAGGCCGCTGAATTGGTATAATTACATGGGTTTAAATGCAAATTTACAATGTGCCTATTAATTCTATTCTGTTCATTTCAAATGACTGACTGCACTTAATTAAATCAGATTGATTAGACCTTTTCAAGACTTTCCCTTTACAACCACATAATTATGACAAATAGAGGCACTTGACACCAACTGCAGAGGACTAGACTTCAGTTTCTGCCATTCTGGGTCTTTCATGTTCTGCGTGGGGCGGGTGACCTGGATGTCAGAATGGATCGCCACGTCATTCTGAAGCCTTTTTATTTATTTGTGTTGCAGTTTAAAGCCTCTGACTTGGTCATTTTTTCCCGAAACACCACCACTACCTTGACTGTTCCAGTGAATGTGATATTTAGTCAAATATAAGCAAGAATTCAAAATAACACTGATTAGCTGCACAAACCTTTAACTATTGTTATTTTTTTCCAATCAGCAGCTCGGCTTGAATATCACTAATTTCAAAAACAATGGTGACTTGAAGACAAAGAGAAATAGAATTAATAGTTAAGAGGGTGGGGAAATAAAAAAAGAAGAAAAACAATAAGCAGAAAACACATTCAAAGGAACATTAAAATGTAGAAAGCAGCGCCCCAGGACCTGGCGAGTTAATGGCTAAAAGGGCTCCTGCTCCTCAAGTGTTTTTCTGAGCTTTGATTGCAATTTGGGGGAAGAATTATCTCATCGGGGTGTGTGGGCGGAGGGAGGTCGGATCTGACTGTGAAGTGCTTGTCATTACCGAGATTTCTCCCTTTCTATTTTCTCTTGTTCCCTTTGTCTACGTCTCTTCTGCTCTTTGTTAAACTAGTTGTTCTGAAACTGCAGCTCAGCAGTGTCCAAATATTAACGAGTCATCCAACACAACACGTGCTTTTGGTGTTTATGTATTCAAATGTCTTTTTTTTTTTCCTTTTGGCTGATTGCAATCATGTACAAAGGTCTTGAGCCACCATCCATTTCACGTTTTGTTTCTAAAGAACCAGACAGACTTTTTGAATTTCTTTTTACAGTGCGCTTGAGCAACATACTTTAAAAACAATCTTTAAAATGCAAAAGAATTTTAACTCATTCTCTTAATGGGTTTTTTAAAGTTTTAGTTCAGTTTTTGTAGCTTAATTTTTTTCAGCAAAGCAATTTGTTTTGTTTGTTTGCTAAACCATTTAACTCCAACCCATAAATTAATCAAGAGTGACCTTAAGGAATGAACTGGTCTACACAAAGAGCTTAGTAAAGGCAGCTCATTTAAATGGTGACCTTGGGCACTTTTTTCCAATTTTGCTTGAACCTTCAAAACATAAAAAGAAACCAGAAGAAAGTTCCAGACTGCACAATTTGACAACCTTTAAATGATTAATCTGTGATTTCAGTAAATTGAAGTTTAAAAACTGACATTCTGATTTGGGTTGAATCCTTGATTTAGGTGCCTGCGGTGGTGTTTAAAAAAAAAACAGACATTATACATCAGGGGTACTTACTTGTTAAAAGTGTTCACTGCATACAGCAGCTCCACTTCCTGGAGCTGCACGGGAGGTGCGGTTTTTACAAAATATTGGGTTGAGGGCCAGAAATAGGAGGCTATTAAGGCCACCTATTGAGCTACTGTTCTTGTTTTTTAAGGTGCCATTGTACAAGAAAAAGCTCTCATAAAAAGTCTAATGATCTGGTACTTAATTTTTTTTTTTTTTATTAAAAAAATTGTGGCTCATTAGAAGCAAAAGATATGAGTGACTTGACCAGCAGTTGAAAAAAAACAATTTCCCCATCTCTTTCATTTCATCACCTCCATTTACTTGATTGTTTCAGAAAAATCTTGGGCTCAAATGATTTTTTTTTAAATGCCATACTCACTCGGGTCATGATGTTTTCTCCTAATTACTGTTCCACATCATCATCATAAAGCACCTCTGTCACACTTCTAATCACACCGCTCCAGTTGCTCTGACGTATGATTCTATTTGCTGACATGCTGCTTATCCGTGCATCAACAGAATAAAATAAAGGGCCAAAGAGTGACAGAAAGCAGAAACAAGCCCTCAATGAAGAATCACCATGAATCAGTTCTGTGTCAAAAACTGCTTTTTAATCAACCCCCATTTTGGACAAAGTCAAAATTTGAATAATAAAACCAGAACACGGCTGTGCACATGCTTAATATCAGCAGGAGATTTTCTTTAAAGTTGTCACGTCAGTATCAGAACCACAAACAGTAAACACAACAAAATGAGAGCATCAGTGTGAGAGTTAATGCTGCAGACTACGGTAATGGACTGGTGCCTTTTGCATGTGATTTAATAACATTAAACACAGTCGGAGGTCTCGCTGCCTTCAGATGGATGTAGGGACTTAATTATCTGGAGGAGGAGTTTTGCACTTTGCAGAAAGCAGCTGTGCTCAACAGGTACTATAAGAATAACTTTATACATCACTGATTTAGCAACGCCACTGCTTCAAACACAATAAATATTTATTTGTATGCCCTTTAAAGCTGCTCCTTCAGATGAGACTTTTTAACTGTTGAAATTTAATGTAACGTAAAGAAGTAAGAAAAGCTGAATTACTAAATATTTCCTGCTTTGAGCTTTTTATCCTAGAAATATAAACTGACTCCAACAATAAATAACTTGGATATGATTTATTAAGAGATAAGAACTAAATAATTACTTCATATTTGTGTTTTTAGGAAGGTTTTTGATAAATGCCTTAATATGTATACTGCTCTGGATTTTATGGTACCAACATGTAAATTAATTAGTCAGGTTTTTCCTTATTCCTCAATCAGATGTTCTGTAAAGAGTCTCGGTGTCTGATCCTGGACACAGTGATACAGAGTGCTGGGTTTATGGTTACATTAGCATAATGATGGGTTGGCAGTTGAGTTTAGTGATCTATCAGGGGGGTTTATATATATATATATTTATATTTTATTTCATTAAAACCTCCTATGTATGGAAACAGAAGCTCTGGTGATGAGGAATTCATTTTATACTACTAATGATAAAAATTATTTAAAAGCAGAAAGAGAGCAAACATACCGTGGTTTAATGGTGAGTGATAGGAGACACAAAATCATTATAGGCTAAATGTCAGCTGGTTACTGGTGTGGGTTAGTGCAAGACCCAAGTGCAGAGGATGGAGGCAGGAACAGGTGAGGAGTAACCCAAAAAAAGCCTTTACTGGCTGAACTCAAGAGACACGACACACAAGGAACCAACAGGGGAGTGACTGAACTAAACAGCATATATAGGGAGGGAGCTGAGACGAGACACACCTGGAGGGGATTAGTGCAGGACACAGGAGGAGGATCATGAAAACAGGGGAACACAGGCACAAACTGGACACAAGGGAGCAGAACATGACAAGCTGGAATCCCACTGACACATTTTGTGGCATGTTGGATAAACGGTATGCTGCAAAAAAAAATAAATTACACAACTGTAGTGCAACTTTTTTCTCATGATTTTGTCACAAAGTGTCTCAGTTTGTTTGCAGTTTAGTCCCCAACCCTTGCTGAAGTCATCACACATTTCTCACAAGTTTGGACTCATGGAAACTGAACTGAACAGTGTTATAAAGAGGTTCTAGATGCCAGCGACAGTTTTGAGGCAACATTTGTCTTTTTACTTTTGTAACAAGTTCTAAATTCCATCGAATTGAGAACCCTCAGAAACTCCTATGAGTATGTCTAACAGTTGCAGCCCAGTAAGATGCTGGATATTCCAGGAGTTGGAGTTTTTATAAATACATAAACATGAGAACAATTATAATTTTTAAAAAAGCAAATAAATGTAACTAGTCCATTCTTAACTAGTTTAAGGTGGAATTGCTGTTGCTAAACTCGCAGGTAAGGTTATAGGAACATGAAATTATTAGTAGTAAAATTAACTATTTACATCCCACTATAAAATATGAAATTCAGAGGGAAGCCATTAAGTCAAGATATATCAGTGTTTGTCAGTCGTATGACTAACACCCCCCTCCCCCAGCGCCATCTTGAATGGTGAGCAGATGTAAACAGACTAGAAAACTAGAGGAGAGCACTGTATGACAGCGCTTTATAATTTTAAGCTATAAATGAAGAAAAAGAAAGAAAGAAGTAAAATCTAAAATTGTACACACAGCAACAGGATGACTAATTGTAATATTGATGTCATGTTCAGTATGTTGGTTTTTGTGCATCAGATTTAATAATCGACTTAAATACTGCTGTGATTCTTTGTATACTGGTGGTTTTTAAAGTGATGATAACGGACCGTTGGTAGCACGAGGTGACTGTGGTTCTCAGGGAATGAATCCATCACTCTTTTTGACATTTCCATATAAATGAGCCCAAACTTCTCATTGGAAGGAGAAAAATCATTTTATGCTTGCGTGTGACTTGGGTGTCTGTTGCTCTGAGCCTCTGATGACCTCTTCGTGTTGCTGCAGTGAGCAGAGTGACCCGACTGTACTCATTAAAACCAATGGAACGGATCATTCTCCACTAATTGTTTTCCACTGACAAATGGCTCCTCTGACTCCCGAAGACTGCTGCAGGGGCCCTGCCTAGCTAGAACACACCAACTTCACTAATGAGAACTGCCTATCTGCGTGTGTGTTTGTGTGCACGCCACAGTTTTAATGCATGTCTGTATACGCACAAAAGCGAGTGCGTTTGTGTATACTGTGTTTGTCATGCCAGTCTCCCATGCTGTGCACCGGAATGTGTAAAGTCGGAAACCCTGCTACATTAGGCTCAGTATTAGCCATTAAGGCATTTTTCTGCTGTCAATCACCCTGACACCACGATATTGTTAACAAGTAAAGTATTGGATCTAACTGCTTAATACGTCTGCTCAACACATTCCATAGAAAAGGATGTGGTCAATTTAAGTCACTAAATTATTTTTTCTTTCTTTATTTACACTGTTGAAAATGTATTACCTTATAAATGCTTTAGCTTAGGAGAGACACTGCTGTCAAACGGTGATAAATAAAGAGATGGACGTGGTCAGCAACAACACTCAGGTATGCTGTGGAGTTTAAATGATGCTCAGCTGGTTCTAAAGAATATCTCCTCCACACCATGACACCACCAGCAGCCTGAACCGTTGACACGAGGCAGGATGGATCCATGCCTTCATGTTGTATTCTGACCCGACCAGCTGAAATCGAGACTCATCAGACCAGGATTTGTTTTTCTGGTCTAGTTCTGGTGATTCTAGATTCAGTTTCCTGTTTTTTTCTGACAGGAGAGACGCCTGCTGCTGTATAGTCCATCTGCTTCAACATGTTGTTCAGAGACAGTATTGTGAAGACCTTAGTAAGAATGCTAAACAGCATTAGCCCAGTGATTGCAACTATAATGATTTATTAGAGGCATTGGATTCCAAGAACTTATGTGCTGCAGACTTTCATATCAGCTTGGCGGCCCAGAACGTTTGCTGTCTTTTTTTTATGGTTTCTTTTTGAAAATGCTATAGGAAACCGCTTATACCTGCCACCGTCTTACCAATTATTCACATTGATGACATTGTTTATATGTCTGCTTCTGCAGGCTCTCTTGGAAATGACTCTATGAGTCTCAGTGAGACTTACATGTATGAATAAAGGTTATGAATGAATGAAAGAGTGGTTATTTGAGTGTTGCCTTCCATCATCTTTCTGCTCATCTCCCCTGATCTATGACATCAACAGGACATTTTCATCCACTCTACTGCTGCTCACTGGATGTTTTCTCTTTTTTGAACCATCCTCTGGTAACCCTAGGGATGGTTGTTGGTGAAAATCCCAGTAGATCTGATGTTTCTGATATTTTCAGACCAGCCTGTCTGCCTCATTAAATGCTTCATTTTGATGCTCATCAAACTTCAGCAAGTCAACTTTATGACATCTAGATGCCTAAACTCATTGACTTCCTGCCATGTGATTGGCTGATTAGATATCTGTGTTAACAAGTGATTAAACAGGTGTACTTAATAAAGTGGACGTTCATGTGTATCTAAAAAAAATGCTGCAAAGTAGAAGAGAAGGATATAGCAGACATTTCTCTCTCCATCGTCCCTCTCTGTGACTCCACCTGTTCCACGGTCTGCTGGGTGACTGTGAATCCCATTAAGGGACACCCCCCCCCCCTCCCCCCAGCACCCTCCGCCCCCTCTCCCCGGCCGAACTACCTGGCACTAATCCATCAGAGGGGCAGTCAGGCTGCGCGCCGCCACCCATCCCTGATACCCACCAGTGCCCAGTGCTTCTGCAGAGGCACCAGCTGGGGGACCGCCAAAAGCTTGGTCATTATCAGATGACGGATGGCTTCATATCAGGTGTGTAATGCGAGCGAGCATTGGCGAGGGCCATCTGGCTGATGATTTGCGGGAAGTTGGAAGTCAGGCCTGCAAGTGAGGTATAGCACGCTAGGTGATGATGATGGATGGGGTCGAGGGCATCGCCGCCAATCACGGCGACCTCTGGAAGTGACTAGTGGAGGGGTTTTTAAATCAGAGGTGTGCAGATATTGATGAACGCTTGGTTGTTTTTAAACGAAGGAATTTGTTGAATCGAGTTATCAAGGTTTTCAGATTTTTTTTCACATCAGTTCTATTCTGTATAATTTTACTTTTTCCATTAATTCTTTGGATTTTTGCTGTTAGAAGTAAAAAACAAACATTTCAACTTTTAACACTTCAGTGGATGAACAGCTTACCTTGACTGTGTCTAGTCATCATTCTGCCTGATTTACAGAATTTAAAAATAAATAAATAATGACCAGACACAACAATAAAATCACTTGGTTTTTTTTTTTTGTTTGTTTGTTTGAAAACTTGTCAAAACTGCTAAAGTAAAAAAAAAAAAAAAAAAAAAAAAAAAAAAAAAAAAAAAAAGCCAAAAACATAATAAAGTTTCAGGCTGACTGACAGGAAAAGCAGGTGTTCTTGAATTTTGCATCTTCCTTCTACCTGTCAACTTTTCTATTTTAGCTCCGCGACCGGAGGGAGCAGAAAGCGACGAGCAGAGGAGGTGGAGAGAGACGAGGTGTGCAGATCTGTTTACAGGTTCAGTGAAAATGCACATGTTGAACTGCTACACCAAGGGATTATGGGAAATCCTCCAAGTTTCAGCAGAAGTGCATTAATAAATACATATATCTGCCAGTATGGGATTTGGATTGTCCCTGATTTTTTAATTTATTAAACGCTGTATCATAAGACGCTACGGGGAGGCATCGAGTCATTTTAGAGTTCTTCCAGGATGTGTTTCAGACAGCAGACTGCAGAAGTTGGAGACTCATTTTTATTCTCCTGGAATAAGGTGAGGTTGTCAGTTTTCGCCCACTTCTCTGTTGCTGTGAGCCAGAATGTGGGTTGAATTCTGTAAAACCTCCGTGAATAAGATCCCTCTCTAGACACTGAACACGTATGAGATGCTGCACTGCAGCTGCTATCCCATTATGCATCTCAATCTTTTTTCCTTCCCAGATGGATTCCTTTCCATCTGGATGGTTGGGGATTAGCTTTAAATAGTAAAATTTTAAAACTCTTTGACTCAGTGAGCTGCGAAATAATGTATGTGATATTAAAATGTGTGTTTATTTTATGACTGAAAAAAAACAAGTTTGTTCAGGTTTGTTTAATATGAGACAAAAGCACAAATTCTGTCGCAGTCAGTCTATTTAATTTCCTCAGTCGAGTAGATTTATTTGGTACAACTAAGTGGAATTATGGAAACGACCTCCTCAAGAGAATAATTTCCTTTTTGATCTTATGCCAGTCGGAGAATCTGCCGATCATCAGCCCAAGACCATCCAGGAAATGAATGCCTCCCAAGTGTTATATTTATGTTTTGTGCATGTGCACATGTTCATACATCCTCTTCCTGCAACATGAATGAACAAAGAAGTCAGGGAGGAGTTGTGGTTCTGACTTAAAGTAACAATAAGTAGTTTTATACACTTTAAGCTAGAGCATTAAAATTTATCTAATTGATTTTTGAGTTAGAAACTTGACCATTTTCATATTTGCCACCACTCTACACCCCACGCAAGATGATGTCACTACCTGCTTTACGGCCATAGTTACCAGATGTAGCAACGGTCTGTGATGGTTTCAGTGAGGGTTTCACGGTTTAACCGGTCTGACTATTAACCACGTGGTGAGATATTGTGGAAAAGGATTTCCTGAAAAATAAGACTTCCCCAACACCACCTTGCAGGTAAATAAATAAATAAATCCGCCGGAACCGGTGACGCGCGACCCTCACAAAAACATCTCCTATGAAGCAGACCTCCACGGGGCTCTTCCCCGCTAGTACGATCCGAACCGAAGTCCGATGAGTCCAGTTGGATTTGGGTTGATTAATTATTTGGACGTACTGTCACACTTGGACAGAAGAGAGGCAGAAAGAGAGAGAGAGAGAGAGAGAGAGAGAGAGAGAGAGAGAGAGTGTGTGTTTCTGAACTGAAAATTATCATACATTCAAAAAAATGTAAACTACAACACCTTGTCTGACAACATCCTTCGCTGAAAAGCAGCGGGAGCAGCAGGCTGCAGGGGAAGAGACTCTCCCTGCTGCTGCATGGAGGATTTACGGCAGTTGAAATTCCACTTTTAACCAGTAGGGGGCTAAGCAGGAAAGTTACTTAGAGTAGCTTTAACTCTCCCTGTTAGTACAGAGTCCAGCCCCCTGGCATGAGGCTCCTCCCATCAGCTTCCTGCCTATAGGCCAGTCGACCCTTTACCCAGTTCATATGCATACCTTATCCAAATTTTGGTATTTCCACATATCCACCATTCTACAACAGATTTTCTGTTATTTGTGTATCACCCAAACTGTAAGTTAAATATTTCAAAGCTGTATACTTGCTAAGGTCTGGTTCACACGGCAAGATGAGTATTGCCATTTTTGACCCGACTCTCCCCTTTCAACAATCTTAAAGATGCCCCAATTACCATAATGCTCTAAAAATAATTTTATCAGATATTCCTGATGTGTGTGGCGTGATAAGAGCGCTCTGGTCTGCTTGGGAATACGTCAGTACTGCTCCAATCACAAATTGGGGAATTTCCCTGATTTGATTCCCCAATCAGAAAGCAAGGTGACAGAAACACGCTGCATGGAGCGAGGGGAATCCAAAATCAAAACAGCTGCATACTTTGTATTGAAGGGCCTCCAGTGCGCATGCTCCACTTTTAGCGTAGGCCTATGGTAAAGATTTGTGCGCCCGCGACATGCGCAGAAGTAACAGGAAGTAAACCACACAACCTTTCGGTCTGGTAAAAAAAGTGAGAGAACATTTAAAAACGACATCTAAATGCAGATACAGCACTTATAATGGAGAGATTGTTTAGTTAAATTTTCATGGTTCTTTTGACACTATTTTGTGATTCCAATCGTCTTCTTCTTCTTCCTCCTCCTGTGAGACTGGTCTGGCGGCGCCCTAGCGCCCCCTATTGACAGGCCGCCACTGCTTACACAACGCACTATAGGACCAAAACTGCTACACCCATGATTTTTTATCGCCATGTGTGGGCTCTCATGTTTTAAAAAGCTTTCGACAACTTTAAAATCGAGCCGTGTGAACCAGGCCTAAGCTGATTATTCTAAGAACCCCGTCGGTTTCCTTGACAGAATGACTCCTCTTGTTTCTATCAATGCAGTTTTCCCTTCTTTTCTATCACAGATTCATCAAATATTCACTCACTGCTGACTCATTTGAGAAAATCTTCAAAAGCTGATTTTGCCTTGAACGCAACTCTAAAAGAAAGAATTTACTCAGTGTTGCACTTCGATTCCTCGGTTGTTAATGACTTTTCAGAATAATTCAATGTGCAGAAGGATGTTGGTATTCAGAGCAGCTCTCAAATGAAAGTATTCTATTCTCAAAATGTGGCACTCTGATTGCTGTTTGTCTGCTTCTT
The DNA here is from genome assembly GCA_006937965.1 of Callopanchax toddi. Taxonomy (NCBI): domain Eukaryota; kingdom Metazoa; phylum Chordata; class Actinopteri; order Cyprinodontiformes; family Nothobranchiidae; genus Callopanchax; species Callopanchax toddi. Next base: position 1,616,341 of record SSNR01000058.1, on the reverse strand, counting down.
TTACTGCTGAAATTTTCTATGAAAAAATCTTAGTGGGGAGCGACCCCCACCCCCACCCCCCACGCGTGCCACCCATACAGAAAGCCCCCCGATGTGTGTTCTAATCCCTGCTTCTCTCCTGTATTTTGATGGCTGATTGTTATTGACTCAACAAGGAAATAGAGTCTGAAAGAGCTGGTGGCTTTGGGATCTCTCTGAACCACATTGTTATGACATCACTCCAAAGTGTTGTTGATGTAATGGTTAATGCTGAAAGTAAACAATCAGATTTATTCTTCAGTCTTGTTAAAAATGTAAAATTGTGTAAACTAATGTCCCATATTTCCAAATATTTGACTACATTTGATTTAAAAGGTGTTTATACATCTGGCAATTAATATACCAAATAATAGCTATTCTGCAACCATTAAAGAAATCTTTTTGGTCCTTATGAAGTGTGGCTTTGTGTAACAGTTGTAGTCAATATCTTACCTGTTGTGGATAGCTTGATTAGGAAAAATGATGACTTCAGTCTGTTTGATTTCTAAGCTAACAGCTAGTTCAAGAGGAGGAAAGACCATAGAAAATTGCTTTTGTCTTAAAACAACTTCAATTTCCCAAAATGTCTGCAAATTCTTAGATATCAGTTTTACATTTTGCACAATTATTTTGGCATAAATAATAAAAGATTCTGCTGGAAATGTTACGTTTTGCTGGGAATAACTACATAACTCTATATAAATAACTTAAAACATGTCTGAAATATTCCTTTAATCTGTCTATTCATTTTCTACGTCACTGAGTTCAAGATGTTCTTTTTATCCACTATTTTCAATCTGTAGAGTGTCACATGAGCAACTGCAATATTGCATGATTTGCACATAAGGAGTAACAATCCAGAATTAAATGAATGCTATCAGATTTAGAAAACATAACTGTAATTGTCTCACACAATTCTGCAGTAACTGCAGAATATCAAGACTATGATTAGAACTGGTCATTTTATTTCTAAATGCTAGCTTTATTCTGAAATTCTTTCATGTTTCCTGTTTAGATTGTTGCCTTTTTACCATTTTAGTGAGCACTATAGCACAATCAGAGACTGCAAACTGAAGATAATTCAATGTTTCTAGATTTTCTGTGTGATGGGGGCAGGAATGATTTACATCAAATGCTTTAAACACATTAAGATATCTGATGGAACTATATCAATGCAAGAAAAATATCACAATATATAGAGAGCTTATGAAAGATACCAACATTTCTATTTAAACAAAGAAGACTTCGTTAAAAAGTTCTAAAATTATATAGAAAATTTTAAAAACGTTATTGCACATAGGTAAACACCAGTATATTGTGCTCATACATGACTCTCTTTGCTCATTTTTTGTAGTGATGAAAACGTATTTTTGCAGATATTTGATGACAGGATTTTCTGTTACATGCTACCTACATAATAAGACATGCTCCTCTATTATCTAATTACTGTATATGTCTAACAACTCTATGCATATTATAACTGAACCTCTAAACAGTCATTTTTACATTTTTCTGTGTGTTCATCCTTGATGTGCAGAGTTCTTTTCTAACATTTGCAACGCCCACCAGGTTTTGGAGGAAATGCAGCCTGCTCACCTTTGATCTGTTTATGCTAATCTCCCACAGGTCAGAAATGAAACCTGAGCTGAGCTTTGGTTTAATGGTTGCTCTTCCTCTTAACCTCCTGCTTTTGTCAGCAGAGGTGTTGATGATGTTGATGGTGGGCTGCTCGCCCCGAGCTGCGCTGATTAAATGACAGATAATTACAGGGATTAGAATGGCACTTGTTTACTGTCAACTCTCAACTTGTATTAGTCCTGTGCGTGTGTGTGTGTGTGTGTGTGCATGTGTGTGTGCGTGTGTGTGTGTGTTACAGGTGGCCGCCCAGTAGGTGGGAAAATGCAGGAAGTCTGCTTGTCTGTGTCCACATGTATCAGACGCAGCATGTTTTTCCCTTTCAGAGGCGAGGTATCCTGTATGTGTGTGTGTGTGTGTGTGTGTGTGTGTGTGTGTGTGTGTGTGTGTGTGTGTGTGTGTGTGTGTGTGTGTGTGTGTGTGTGTGTGTGTGTGTGTGTGTGTGTGTGTGTGTGTCGCCGATCACACTGGGCGGCTGACTTCCAGGAACCCCTGCAGCAAAAACAGGCACTGTGTGTTTCCTGCTCTCACACACCATTATCACAGGACACACACACACAGATCGTTGCCCCGTTCTCTTTTCCCTTGCAGGTTTCCTCAACGCCTATCCTCGTGCCTCCGGCTGTCAAGATGTTTCGCTGTGATTGTCATGAGACCTGCTCTCTGGAAGCAAACAGGCACAGGAGTGACGGCATCCTCACGGTTCCGCTGCTTTTTTCTGACAACATTAGGCTGCTCACTTTGCACATTACACCTTTTCCAATGGGTCACATCTAGACGTAGCATTTTTCTCACAGTTAGTTCAGCTTATTTATAAAGCGCCAGCCTACAGCACAAATCAAAGCGCTGATAAAAGCAAAAATTCACTTGCAAAAAATGTTTGATTTATTATAAAATAATGTTATAAAGGAACCAGCAGGTTGAAGTGTCCCTTAAATATAATCCCCCCATTCTGGGGCGAAATGTCCTAAAAGTCCAGCAGCTGCGCCCTCCAGAAGTTACATTACAGGTAAAAACTTCTGGAAGAGTAAAAAGTTCTATTATTTTATTTCGATTATTCATGGTCTTCTCACATCTTGAGCCAGACACAAATGTGCACACGCTCAGAGGTTTAGAAGAAAGTGCATCTGTCCTTATTGCCTTGAAACGGACCAGTGAAGCGCCCAAAAGAGCAATTGAGAAACGAGGAAAAGTAAAAAGATGAGAAAGAAACCCACAATGACACAGCTGCAAACAATTGCACATAATGGCATCATCCATTCCCCACTGAGACTTTATTGCAGAGACAGAACAATGTGCCCAGCATCAAGACTCACTGCATGTTTTATATACAGTACACAGTAGTAAATAACACTAGTTAAAACAACACTTCATAAAACCAGAGAGTCATCATTAGGATGGAATTATTTTCATTAAAAAAAACAGCAATGAAACATTTCCATCTTTCATCTGAGAGTTATGTGGCTGACGAATGGTCGAACAGAACTGAAACGGATACAATAAAGTGTTTTATGAGATGTTGTGAGCGGACAATGGCGCGTGACGTGTTCAGCCGTGCGCTTCAAGTGGACCGGTTGTTGTCACTGAGTTGTAAACGTAGCTTCTGCTCTGTGCTTTCACTGGCTCTGCGGGTGAGATGACTTCCAGATGGTCGGGGAAAGTGTTTGCCTTGAGGTTACCGCGGGCCAGACTGCCTGAGCCTTTTTCAGCGGAGGGGAAACATGGAGGTCCTCTGTGTGTTTGTGTGTGTTAAGGTTAGACGTGCATGATGCAGGCCTATAAGTTAACACACACCAGTGAAGTAACCAGTTTTAAATAAGATGCAAATATTTACATATAAGTCAAACTTGCATCCAGCAATTTTTTTTTGTCCTTTTTTGCATTCATTCTGCTTTTTTCTAGGTAAATGCATAAAGCAGGTGAGTGGACAGGTATGACTGAGTGTTGAAATGCTGTGACAGGAGAGTCACTTTATGTTTTATAACAAAACTTTAAGACTTAAATTGCCCCGTTGAAACAGCTAAAAGCTCACTTTGGCTTCAGCTGAGCTTTAAGTCCTGCAAAAATAAACTTTACCTCCAGCCTGTTTTCTAAATAAACAATTTTAAACGTAAAATACTTGGATTGAAAAGTCAGATAAAGACCTTGAAATGTTTCCAGAACATTAAACTCAAACTGAGCTTCTCAGTTTCCAAGACACTGAACTTCGCATGAAAGCTGCAAAACCGTGAGCATTATGTCCATTTCTGGCTATTATTTTCACATCTTAAACCTATTCTTTGTTTGATTTCTGGAGATCATCTCTAGACCTCCATATTAATGACTGTTAACCCACATTGGGGTCCCAACCTTAACTGTAGACCACTGAGATGGTGAGACCTCTCATAACCTGGCTCTATGTGAACCTAATGAATGGTTGTAACATCCAAAAGTACTGAATTGTTTCAATTCAGCCACATTGGGGTCTGTTTAATGTCAAGGTCAGACATTGTCCTTCAGGATTTCAAGTAGACGAGATCATTCATGGCTCCATCAGTTACAGCAAGTGGTTTCCGTCCTGAAGCAGCATCAGACCATCACACTACCACCTCCATGTCTGATTGCAACGTTTTTTTTGTGTGTGAAATACAGTGTTAGATTTACTCCACCTTCCAAAAAGTTCCACTTTTCTCTCATCTGTCAGAATATTTCGCTCCAGTCAGAGGACTGCTTCCTGTTTCTAGAAGCTCCGCCCACTTGGAGTGATGTCACCAGTGGGTGAGGATAAATAACACTTCAAAATGACCCAAACATCCCTTTAACACCTGCTCATTTTGTTGATAAAAGCTTCAGGTAAAACACCCTGACCCCACTTTCCCCCGACCTGTTTCAGGACACACAGATGCTGCCTCCTCCTCCTCCTCCTCCTCCTCCTCCCCCTCCTCAGGCCCCGCCCCTCGCCACCTGGCTCCACTGCGCACCGCCGACTGGAGGCAGAGCGCCGCTACTCGCCCTCACGCAGACAGAGACGCAGAATCCAACAAGAGACTGAACGAGTGTGTGAATGATTCCTTTCTGATATTTAAAAAAAAACAACATTTCCTCGGAGCAGAAACTGTAAAGGATTTTTTTAAAGGAGGAAAGTGAGAAGAAAAGAAAAGAAAAAGGGGGAATCAGACGGCTTCAGTCCTCCAGCATCCTCCCTCTGAAGACTCTCCCACCCTGAATCTCCTCAGCGGTTATTTACCTACAGCGAG
>SSNR01000058.1:1519115-1609592 GCA_006937965.1 Callopanchax toddi | reverse complement strand
GTGTGTGTGTGTGTGTGTGTGTGTGTGTGTGTGTGTGTGTGTGTGTGTGTGTGTTGCCTGCACGCTCACTCAATCTGTTGTGCAGATGACACACTCACCCACACTCACTTTGGTTGGATTATTCCCTCCCACCCTTTAGCGCTTTCTGATGTTAACCACAGCTAATAGATTTCTAGTGGTTTTCTACTGAATCCAAACACAGCTTTCAGATCACAGCAACAAACAACGAATTGCTATTATTTCTAGAGGAGAAACACACACACACACACACATTTTCCCTCCAGCTCAGTCACAGTGAAGCTCCGGAGCTGTGATGTAATTACAAAGCGCTTCTTTAAAGTGTGACACACAGACGTTTGGATGCGGTCCAGGTTCGCTTTATGGTGAATAAGTGATGTTGACTCAGTTAATCTTGAAGCCTGCGTGTGTTTCTGTGTCAGCTGTTGCGTTACATGTAATATTCTTACTGTGGCTTCAAGCAGCCTGTGAAATCGGGGAAGAGACATCTTTTGTTTTATGATTTATTTTCAGATTCTAGGGTGCAGAAACTCAACGCAGGGGGAAAAAATCTTGAAATCCTTTTGTTGAATTTTACATCAGGATGCCAATCTGGGAGATCCGTCTGGTCGTTATTCCTCTAATTGCATTAAAGTGTGTGTTATAGATCTGCAGCGGTGTGTTCAGGGGCCAAATGTCAGCTAAAACCAGTGTTCCATGCACTCCTTCAAGATGTATAGATCTGTTCTGATTATTCAGAGCCCGTCTGTTACCAAGTCCCCGAGTGAATTACAGATGGGATCATGGTGTGGTCGTGCATGCACACACACACCGCTGCAGTCGTGGATCAATAAGTCCATTGATGGTTATCAGCGAGAGGGCAGTTCCCTTCACTGCTTATTGAATTTCATCACCCATGAAAGAGCAGCAGTGGTGTTATTAAAAAAAATAGAAGTGTGCACGTAGGGTTTGTGAGGAATCTTTGTTTTATTGTAGCTGTGAGTTGGCCTTTTACAGGACCTTGTTTAATGTGAGAGTCAACGGTGAGCACTACAAACTGATTTTATTGGCCTCGTTCGTGTTTTTACACCGAATAACACGAGACTCAAAGGGTGAGTGAAGAAGAAGGTCTGATATGTCAGTTTTCATCGAGGCTTTCGCGAAACAAATAGGAAATCTGATTGATCGCTTCAAGAACAAAAGGAATTCTTGTTTTTAGCAAAGCCACACTATAAGAAATAGTACACTGACTTAACTTTAAAAAATAGGTACCGGTTATCATGCATCTTCAAAAGTTAATACAACTCAACAGCTACTGAGGAAATATTGTGGGACATTTTAATTTGACTAACTTGGTCTATTTAGTATATAAAATGTAATTTTTCTCCCTAAAAGTTCTATGTTAAATTAAGTTTAAAGTCTTTCAAATTGAATTGTTAAATTACATCATTAAAGCTATTTAAACTTGTTTTCTTGAAGAAATTCTCCTCAGAAACCTTCATTTTGTCAGTTGTAACAACTTATTTTACACAATTTGCAAGAATTTCTTCATAGAATTTAGGTTTATTACAATAACACAGAAAAAGAAATCAAATTTCAGCCATATTTAGAATAAAAGGTGTAAATTGTGAGCTTTTAAGAGGTATTAAAGCCTAAAATAAAACTCATCTTGTCTAATTTCTCAGCTTCGGTCCAACTGCAATGTCCACATGTATCCTCCCTTTTTTAAGCATGTAGAAGTTGAATATTTCTAAGGACGTTATTCTGGTTTATATCAACGTTCTGCTGGTTTGTGGTGACGTGTTAAATGTTTGAGATTGTTGCTACCTGCTCAGAGAGAGATCCACATTGCAGACAGTCTAAACTGTATAAAGCTGATATGATTGCTCCAGTTCCTCTCCCAGATGTCAATCCTTGACCCCTTTGTTAAAGTATTAAGTACTGTAGTATTACATGCTCAGCAAAAGCTGCATATTTAATTTTTACTTCGACTGAAATTCTTAAAATGATTTATCAGTTCATTAATGTGAGTTCAGTTGTTGAAAATATTCTTCCTCTTCAGCTCTAAACACTTTGTTCGAGTGCGCTGCTTGGTGGCGGTAGGCAGGCAGACAGACAGCTGGGAGATGTAGTTTTTCTGCTGTTTAGAGATACAGCTACCTGTGTCTTTAACAACTCACTGATGGACGCGAACAAACACACACATTGTCTCGCATTCACTCATCCAATCCTCTGTATATATAGACTGGGACCGCGTCGCTAATTAACTTTACTTTTTCTAACTGTATCGCTCACTAGCAGACTACCACACACACACACACACACACACACACACACACACACACACACACACACACACACACACACACACACACACACACACACACACACACACACACACACACACACACACACACACACAGAATCTCTCTCTTAGCCTCCCTCTCACGATGTCTGTCCCCGAGCTCCCTCGCTCTCTCATCCACTGTTTATTTTCCTGCCTCCATCTGGAGTCGGCTGATATTGTAATCGCCCTAATGCACATTGCCTTCCACACACACACACACACACACACATTCACACACACGCAGCATACAATGTGCCATCCTGACAAGCTCCTTTTCTTATTCCAGGAGATAAGCCACTGGATGTGATTGTGTGCATGTGAATGTGTGTGTGATTTAAGTGCACATCCAGGTGTCTATACAATATATCTCATGAATACAAAAGGACACACACACACACACAGAGAGAGAGAGAGAGAGAGAGAGACAGTGTGTTTCTCCCTGCCAGAGGTGATGGTATTGAATGGCGATGTGGAGCGGCGATACGGCGTCCAAGTGAAGATGTTACCCCGTTATCGCTCGGCTCCTCAATATTCACCTGTCATCCGACGTGCGTTTAAAGATTAGCCGCAGGAAGAGGGGAGAGGAATCCGAGGGTGGTATGGAGGAGAGGATCCGCTAGTGTTTGCGTGCTTTTGAGGATTTGAAAAGCAGAGGAGAGTGTCATCTCTAATGGACTTTGTTTTGAGATTCAGCAGAGGTTTAGGAGGTTAGAAAGGTGGGAACGCTCAAACAAATGCCAAGGACAAACAGAGGGGTTTGATTGATGGGAGGCGTGAGCTCTGAAGCTGTGTGATTAGAAACACTTTTCTCCATTTAACTCCTTCTTGTGGGAACTGTTGCTGAATTATGGGCAAAAAAACCTGATCCTATGAGTCATGTTTTGTTTATGTTTATAAAAAATTGCATTGATTTAAAAAATATATTGATATATGCAAAAGTACTTTTACAAAATTACAATTTTGCACAAAGAGTAATATTATTTGTATTTATTTACTGTTGCAATAATACAAAGGAGTTGAACAGCAGCTGTTTAATAAACAAACATGCATCAGGCTGACTCTAGTCTGCAGGACGAAAACATGATGCATTTAGCATTTGGACAGTTTTGTGTCATTGGTTTTATGAGAAGAAAATAGACTATAAATGATGTCAAAGATGCATGTTTTACATTAGGCAGATGTTTATGCCTGATGCTCTTATTGTGAAGGGTCTGAGTTATGTCTCAGTTCGGTGCAGTTGATGCTGTCAAGACAACATAAACAGTAGCTTTGTATTGTAGCAGTTTATGGGAATTTCTATAGGGTATTTGATGAGAAAGCCGGGAGTAAAAATGATAAAAAGACATAATGTCAGGAACCGTATTAAGCTAAAAAGTTAGCAGACTTTGCGTTAGCTGTAAAGCAGTGAGCATGTTTTTAACCATATGAAATTTTGCCACCGTAACCGTTTTGTCCCACACTAACAACACAGCATACTGCCCTTCACTAATCAGCTTTCATTTCGTCTTTCTGTCCCAGCTTGTCGTCTTGGATATCTGATTTTTTTCCCCTCTCATTAATTTTGATGTATAGATCTGGATGAACGGTACATTTTGTGAAAAGGGCACACGCCCTGAATAGCCTGGTAAAAAAAAAAGAGAGAGAGAGAAGTGTAATTAAGATCAGCAGACATGTGGGAGCGAGAGAAAGAGAGGAGTGTGGATCAATGGATGCAGACAGTGGACGTTCTGTTTTTTTCTCTCAAAGTATCGACGCGTTCAGTCAATTACATCGAGAGAGAAGAAGGAGATAGGAGAGACGTGAAAGGCGGCTGTGCGTTCAAAAAAAGTGTGTTAAGAGATGCTTTTGTTCGCATTTTGAGCATGTCTGCACCCATATCCGAGCAGACGCCAACAGCCAGCACACATCAGGCTGTTTCTTTAATAAAAACGTTGAAATCCAGGCAGTAACTGCAGATCGCCCGACTGTTTCCAGTCAGCCTTTTATCCAACTCCAGTAGACACAATTACATCATTGTTTCCTCTTCTTGCTGGTTAAAATCACACCACTATAGCTAAATAATGAGGCCCTTTTCTTTGTGCCCGGATTTGACTTGCATGATGGGTATTGTGGGAAGAGAGGGCTTCCAGCTGTTGTCACTTAGTGTCACAGACAAACAGGGAGCCAGGACAATGGGACGACGGTCGCTCACGCCATCTGATTGTCTTGTTGTCAAACCGACAGCAGGTGCCTCAAACGATAAACGCAGAGTGTCAATTATTTTCGAGGAAGGGCCATTTTGGAAATTGGCTTGAAGATAAAGAGGGAGAATGGAGGAGGGGGGGCAGTGGGGGTTAAATAAAGATATGAAAAGAGCTGCGCTATTTTCACAAAATGGGACCAGATAACAGAGGTATTTTGTTTAACTTGTAGTGCGTCCTCCTGTCCCTGGGAGGACCCTCAGACTCTCATCCACCAGTCGCTCCGGTGAAGCTAGCCACCCTGCTAAGTATTTGTTCACTCACACTCCTGAACAGTGGCTAAATTACACCATGTTTTTAAAAAGAAGATAAATATTTGAAGCCATTTCTGCCTTGAAAAACATCCTCCAACTCATCACAACTGTCATTATTGATATATCTACTGTATTTTACAATACGAAAACGTTATAAACTATGACGATACGATAACCGATATGCTTATTGATACAAGAACCGATATGATAAATTCGACAATACAAAATATTTTAGCTTAAAAATCAAAAAGTGTTTCTGTCCAGCAGGATAAGAGATGATGTCTAAAGTTACATATCTATGAGCAGAGATCTCAAGAGCCGCCTCTCAACCAACGTGTCTGTGTGTGAATGTGTGTATGGATCAAGTCTGTTCGCCTCGTAGAGACATCTATCTTTATATCTCGCTGCGTCAGAGTCCGTGCTGTCACCTGATCTACCTTCATGACCCCAGCTGCTCTTATGGATTTGCATCTGACAGCCTAAGCATCTGTTCCTTCTCCCTGCTGAACTCCCACCATATGGACAAAGCTCAGCATTTCTCAGTAGCTCCAGTTTAACATGAATTATAAGTGTGTGTGTGTGTGTGTTCTGTGACGTTCCTTGATGCTCACTGGGTTTTGTGGAGGATTTGACTAGAAGGTGCCACTCTCGGAGGTTTTACGCCCCCTACGTCTGTCTATTCTGCACGATGAAGCCATTTGTAGAGGAATCTTTGGGTTTTTGTTTCTGGGCCTTAATCAGCTCCAGAATTTGTCTTCTTGTTAACACCGAGTGCAGACGCACTGCAGATGAGAAACTCTCATGGAGAAATGAAAATTTATGAACATAAATCCATCTTCCCCCTGTACGGCTCAAACATTTTTTTTGCAGATGTTTTAAGATGTTTTGGCCAGAGAAATGGTAACTTCTTGTCCATCTGTCTCCTCTTCTCTCCTCCCCCCACCCACCCCCACTTTCTTTTAACGTCTCTTTATCAACATCTGGTTTTCGGTGCAGCGGGGAAACAAGTATCCTTTATAAGCCAAGGGTTCCCAGTTCCTCCTCTGCCTGTGCTATTAGCTTAACCTCAACTACTGCGCTCTCTCTGTGCAAACATATCCACATATGCTAACCATTAGGAAGTCATACCATTCAGAAAATGTAATAACTTGCAGTTAGAGGAAGAGATAAAGTATTTTAGCTCTTTTCTTCTCACTTTTTCCATAACTGCAAAGAATTTGGAGTTCTGGTTTTTATGCGTCCCCCGCGAGAAGACGAATTACTGCCTAGATGTTAGATTGAGGATGCTTTAGTGAGCGGAAAGCCTTCTTTTAAACACTTTCCTAGAACTCTTTGGTTTCTCAAAGAGTAAAAAAAAAAATTCACATTTTAGGAAAATTTCTTTTGCCTTTTGCTGCAAAAACTCCTAATTTTATTCTTCCCTATTTGGCCGTTTAAATTGTCCACAAAATAATGATGATGTGCATCAATGTAACCATCTCACACATGCATTCACGCACACACACCAGTATATCTGCAGATACACAGTTATGCACTCGCCAAATTGGTCTCTCTCATGCTCACAAACAGAATCTGGATATGCAAACAAAGCGACGCTGCTCAGCGCCATATGGCCGGGCTGTCAATCACCGAGGAAGGCATGCCGAGCGTGCTTTGAGTGAGCCATGTAAGGAGGTGTACAGCGCAGTGTGTTTGATGGGGTGAACCAGATTTATGTGGAATGGCATATTAACACACACACACACACACACACACACACACACACACACGCATAAGTCGCCAATTACATTTTTGCTGCTGCTTCTTGCATGCATGAATACAAAGATATGCACACTCCGCCGCTAACCCATGTCACACTTTTTTGTCATTTTAGTTGCTTAACAAAAGCATGCTGAGCTCATTGCTGCTGCCAATTATGTTTTATTAAATCGGTGTTGTTCCTGTAACACAACACAGACTCAGAGAATAGTCAGATGCATTTTACAACCACAGCGTGCAACGTTTTTACCACTTTATTTGAGTAAAATTCAAAATATCTACTTTAGCAGAGTTTTTGGAGAGATTTTGTATTATTTTTTTTGCAGGCTGCGTGCAACAGAAATTTAGCACAGGCATCTAAAAGAACAACTAAAACAATTCAGGTTGTCATCAGGTAATGAAGCTAGGTTGGGTTGCAGGACGCTGCGTTTGGCTAAAATAGGAGTCTTTGTGTTTGCCACTTTGCCCAAGGCTACAAGATGCAGTCACGCAAAAACATGCACCAGTCATGACAGATGCCCTTAATTGCCAAAGAGGCTAATGCATTAGTCGTGCACCGCCCCGGGCGTTTTGCCTCGTAGGACGACAACAAAACCAAGTCGTCAGCTGATTGAGGGAGGATGCAAACAAACAAACCCTCAAACGTCTCTCCTCATCGCACATTTATTAGCCAACATCCAAGAAATTAAAGCAGAATTTAATCAGTTTCTTCTACAAATGTACCCATCATTCATATGCTTCTGGTGTCTCTTTAGATTTTAATTCGTCTGATTGGTTTTAGTACAGAAGCGTGCTCCTATCCAACCACCTTGACGAATAAACCTGCTGTCTGTCAGCTTTTGTGGCTCTCTGACCTCTGTTTGCTTGAATGTGTGTGTTGTTGTTGTTGCTGCTGAAAAGCGGGTGGTATCTTCACGGGGAACTGATTGCGGAGGATTAGATTGTGATTACAGCTGAGGTGGGGAGCAGAAATAGAGATAGGGGAGAGAGAGAGAGGCGACAAATGTGGCAAGGTGAAATGGTTGCGAGAGGAGAAAGCAGAAAATAAGATATCCATCATGCAGGTAAATGAGGTGCAGGACTGTGTCAAAGTCACAGCTTGCAGGGAAAAGACAATTCTCTAGATTTCTGTGTGAATTCATCAGGAGATTTTCTTCTCTGCCTATCTAACTTTACAGTTCAACCAGTGGAAGCAGTCCAGAGTGAAATTGTTGTGTTTCAGAATGAAAACCACATTATTACACAGGGCGCGTGAGGTCTCTGTGTTTGTGGCGCTGATGTCAGCCTGTTTTCTTGTGCCAGCAGGAGAACACGACCCCGAAAATAGAGAAAGCAGGAATAATGCTGCTGCAGGAGCCGCCGAGTCGAGCAGGAAACGGGGGATGGAAGTAGTGACAAACGGCAAAAAGAGACGCCGAGTAAAATCCTCACGATGTGGCGCTTAATAAAGTTTTATTTCAGATTCTTCTTTTAGATGGACAGTAAATTTAAGCTGCTTCAGTTTAGTCCCTGAACCACAGCGAGCACATGAGCCCCAGTATATAAAACTCTACTCTAATACAGAATCACAATGCTACAGGGCTTTATGAGGGGGAAGAAATGCTGTAATAAAAGATTGTATAGAAAAAGTTGTAAAACATTACATAGCCTGCAGCTTAAAAAAGATCTAACCAAGGTTGGTTTTCTTTGTCTTAAAGTTAGGGAAAATGTCACAATTTTGTGGAAAAGATTTTTTAAAGCTCATTTTCCTTTAAGTAATTTAAAGCTAATGATTTATTTTTATGATTTTTTTCCTGTAAAACACATATATGTCATTGTCATTTCTTCCTAAACATAATATGTTTTCTAGAAATGTCTTCATTCATGCTAAAGTCCAAGCAACAGTGCAGGTATATGCCAGGCCTGCATGTGGCACTGTGACAAAAACACATCAAAAACAGGAAGCAAGGAGTATAGCACGATCACGAAGAGGACACACTGGGAGTTTACTGTTTAGTAGTGATGAAAATCTCTTTTATTACACTGGAATCAATAGAACATATTAACTAATTAAACTTGTATTGATTGATCAGTTGCATGAAGAAAATATGGACAGACAGCGCTGCTATAAGAGCAGAGAAGAGCTGCTACGGGAGCCAAGCGGGGAGTCAAAAAAAGTTGTTTTTTCAGAAGCATCAGCTTAGAAGTAGATCAGTTTGGAAAAATATTTCAATGGACACCATGCAAAAGAACACATTTGTTTCATGTCTGACAAAAATAGACATATTTTTAATGTGCATCAAACTCGTTCTGCCACCTTTACTCACTCTAAACTATTTGAAACACAGCAAGACGTGTAAGAGTTCATGGGAATATGAAAAAGGAATGTTAGTAATACTTTTGTTTGCATGTTTTTTAGATCGTTTCGAACCTAAATCTAAATTTATCTAACAGAAATAATGAAAAGGTTTGCATATTTACAAAACACCAGACTCATATATGCAGTTCCTTTCCTTCCATGAACGTACTTGTTAAAAAATTAGCTTTTTATTCTGTGTTTATACTGTATGAGAACATATAGGTGTCCAATGGTGCTATCGCCAACACCTGTTGTCATGGAAACAGCAGGCAGCATGTGTATTTCACCAGAGGCCCTAAAACCAGCGTGGAGCAGGTCCACTTTCTGACCTCTTCCTTGGACTTGTTTCCATTTTGTCTTCATGCCTCACTCTCACATCGTTGACTCACTGTTTGACGCTCCAGGCTGAGTCTCAGGAAGCCGGCCAGGACAGTCCACTTACCCGGGGCACGAGCCAGGACAAATGGGGTCAAGTCCAAGGCCACTACCATCCTTCAGTCCCACTTCCCTCTTCTGTCACCTCCATCTGCCTTCTGTCCTACAAATCACTGCTTCAGCTTTAATTATCCAAATTAACTCTAGAGAGAGAGCTAGGGAATGAGTTTAGAGTGTGTGTGTGTGTGTGTGTGTGTGCGTGCGTGCGTGCGTGCGTGTGTGTGTGTGAGCAAGTTGGAGCATGGGAACAATACAATTATCCGGACACACTCTCTTCCACACAGACACAAACACCATCTCCTTCACACACATCCTGACCCCGTCCAGCCAACCACCCTGGTTCCCATCCTCTCACCAACCCCCCTCCTCCTGTCTCAGGTTCCTTCTGGTTCCCTTTCTGGTTCCTGACCAGCGGGGCTATCTCTGGATGGCCGGTGGTTCCTCTCATTCTCCCGGCCCATTGTGTGTGCACTTGGGCTGGGCTGTGGGCCCCGGGGGCCGGGAGGGGAGCCCGGAATGGCCTGGTTCCTGTTGCTGAACTAGTTGCTGTGGCACCATTTCCATTAGTCCCAAATAGCTGCTGTGAAACAGATTTCAGGGCAATTTTCTTTCATGCAGACGGGAGAGCCGTGCCTTTGATGAGGGGAACTCGGTAGTTTGATTCGATGCCTCGGGTGTTAAAATCAGAAATCACGCGGGATAAAAAGTGTTTTCTGTGTAGATATTACCCATTTCCTAGGTATATAAACGCAGAAGAGGCTGTCGTTACAATTTGAATCTTTTATTTCATCAGATGCCAACACACTGTCAGTATCCAAGCAGCATCCGAAAAATTGCCACAAAAAATCCACTCCTTTAAAAATAACAAAAACATGCTCGTTCTGTGTTTATTTTGTCAGTAAAGTGACAGTCTGATGAAAGTGCGCAGTTTAGCATGTGCTTCAGAGATGTGTTTGTTTGAAGGAACGCACACACACACACACACACGATTCATCACACATGCACAGTCATCATGCCTGGTGGCAGCTCTCCCTGTGAGCAGTCCACTCTGTGCTTGGCTCGCCGCGGAGTGCTACACTAGCTAGTGCACTCGGTTAATTATGAGTGCCAAGCCAGGCTGTCACAATGATTCACTGTGGAAAGAGAAAGAGCAGGAGGAGGATGATGGGAAGGAGGGGAGTTGGCAGGGCTACAGATGCGTCGCTAGCGCCACCTACTGATACGCTGAAAGCTGAGTGAGAATCCTCCAGAGGAGAGGAGCTGATTTTTGACAAACCGTGTGTCATTTTGTCTGCACTTTTTTTCCCCTCTCTCCTTTGCTTCTGTTTGGCTCCTCAGCCTCTCAGCGCCGTGGCACTCCTCTCCTCGCCTCCCTAATTTTTATTTATTTCTGTCAACACTTCTCCTGCCAGCGTCAGTGTGGTGGTGTGTTGTGTGCTGTTGTGACAAATCAAGCGCTCCATTCATCTTGTGTCATCTGCGTTTCACAGATCTGTAAAATGTGAGCTCTTACCCTCTCGTCTCGTCTGTCTCGTGTCCACTTTGTCGTTGTGGAGTGGAGTGGATTGGAACTGGGCCAAGTCACCCACTTCCTGATAAATAGATCATGCCTGTGTGTGTGTGAGGATTTAGAGAAGATGGGATGAATGGAGATTTAATTATACTTACATGTAAAATTATATCAATATGAACTTAAGAGAGGAGAGGACAGCAGTAATCAGCAGTATGCATCAATGTAAATATACAAGAATTAGCACACATTACATTCATAATCCTAAAGTAGTACTAAAACATAAATACATTTGAGATAATGTAGCATATCTTTACTACATCAGTTGAAGTATCTACAAATTGTGTGAGATAAAGTTCACATTTGGCCTTAAAATGACCAGATAGTAGGGGTGTGTATTGGCAAGAAGCTGGTGATACAATATGTATCGCGATACAGGACAGACAATACGATATATTGCGATGTGATGCAATGCTATGAGTAAGACCATATATTATGATTTTTATAACATAATTTAAGAGTAGAAAAACTGTCACAGCGTTCTAAAAACTTCCAACCTTTTTCATACATAACACATCCGGTTTTATTACTAGATCTAGTTGAACCACTGGAACGAAGAAGGTGAAAACAGCCACCAACTAGCTGTCATACTTTTAATTTTACTACAAAAATTACTATCATCATTAATGGTTCCATTAAATTTTTTAAAATAAAATAAAAATTGATAATTTGCTTTAAATTTTGATACAGCAAAAATATTGCGATAAGGGATCGCATGATATCGATATAATATTGTGACAGCAAATATCGCGATATATTGCCATATCAATATTTTCTTACACCCCTACCAGATAGAGTATCAGGATTAGTACTTTCATCATAAACCTGCCACATCCAGTCCTATACATGTCTGCTGCCCCCTGGTGGAGGAACTACAGGTGGAAAGGACCAATTTTATTTCTTTATTACTATTATATATTTACACAATAAGATAATGCAATCCGTTTTATAGTTGTTATGCTAATAAAAACCATTAAGCAGTTCTGTTTTATACCTATATACTGTATTTGTATTACTCTTCCTTCATATTTCAGGTATTAAAGGATTAACAGCATGAAGGTTATTCTTATTTAATCACTAACACTGCTATAAATGTGTAAAGCTTTATTCAAAGCAACGTTAAATTATGTTGTGATGCAGTGATTCTAGTTTTGTGAGCTGAAATCGATTTTCAATTTTTGTACAGCCCTGACCTGTCGCTACCAATTTATCTCTAAGAAATATAATTAACATAACACAGACTGGAAGTTAGAGCCAACACAAAGATTAGTTATTGCTAGCATGAGTCAGTGCTTAGTGGTGGTGAGTTCACAGACCAAAACATAAATCTGATTTTTTATTTTCAGTTTGGCCGATTCTGATCACTTGCTATCATTAATAGCATTAGCTGCTTCAGGCTAACAGGTGCTAATAATGCTAATGTTAATATACATGTGGTTTAAATCATGTAATAGTATCACAGTGAAGTCATATTAGCAAAGCAATGCTAGAGAGATACAACAGTGATCAGGCTTAAAGCGGCACTCCGGAGGATTTCATCAGGAGAGCAGTTTTTGAATCTAGCGTCCAAAGGCTCCTCCTCAAAACATCTCGACACGCGCGTCCGGTCGCGTGTGCGCGCGTGCACGCGGCGCATATACTTCGGACATGAACTGTACAGCTCAATGTGTAGGGTTTAATCACTCACAGTTCACAATCTTATTCCAACACTACGAGGGTCTGAAGAGCCCTCTCTGTCCCTGCTGCTTCTGATATTAGCTCTGTTAGCAGGGAGCTGCTGCTGGACTCTGAAGCTGAACTTGACTCGGCCCTGGATGAACTTTCTGACCAAAATAAACGCATAATCCTGTCAAGCCTTGCCATTCTGTGAGGTGAAAGGTTTAAAAATAAAAATAAATCCATCTTTAGCTGGAGAATGGGTAGGTTTTTAGTAGAAATGAGCTGTGAGTCCTCAGTGAACGGCTGAGACGGCAGAGAAACACACGGAGCGTCCTGTACGACAGCGCCCCCTACTGGTACAGGTTTGGTCGATGCGCTGCATGTTGAGAGAATGCAGACATTTGAATTTCATTGGCTGAAAAATGTCGGCGGCAAGAAATAATGGAAAGGGGTCTCTAGGAGGAAGGAGGGTCTTCATCAGAATGACAGATGTTGTGGAACTCAACCCATAGATCATAGTTTAGACCTGAAATATCATTTAAAACATTTAGAAAACTTTGATACAGAGAAAAATGCTCCAGAGTGCCGCTTTAAAGTGCGTTACATTTAAAACTGTCTGGGTGGAAACGGACTTTAGACATGCTCAGTTCTCTGTCTTTTGCTTGGCAGATCATCAGCATGTTCAAATCTCTAAATCTGATATTGTTAAATACGATTTTGTACTTATAGCACAAAGAGCTTCTGCAAAATCAAATACTGAGGTGAGGAGGCACCAGATGTAAAAAGGTTTATTAAGTTTTCTTTTGGAGGAAAGTTTGCTCCGCTAATCAAGCATCTGTCAAAACATGATCAGATCATGTGTCGAGAAACTGCAGCAATTATTTGCCTTCAGGTGAGAAAGCGGCTTCTACATTAACATTAACAACTCATACGACAGTTAAGCGAGCGCCGTGGAAGCTGAGATTGAAAGGAAAAAAAATCAGCAACCAATCCACCCACTCACACACACACACACACATCCACAGACTTGCTGAAAGCCCTGCACACATGCACGCACCCACAGCAAAAAACTCATTTGTTCTACCTCATTAGCATGTATTGTGGCGAGCGGGTGTAACACACTGAAAGGTGAAATGGGTCCGCCATGAATAGCACACCAGTCGGCGGAGAGGAGGAGAGGAAAAGGAGAACAAGGGGGAGGGGATGGAAGGAGGAGAAGTGTCCAGATGGCTGGGGACCTGCCGCACACACAGGGAGTCTCTCGCTCGTTTTTTTTTTTTTTCCTGAACTCTGCTGATTGCACCTTTTCCACCACATTCACTTTCACTCGCTGTCTTTCTGCAGTTCCTTCTCCTTTCTCTGGCTCCCATCAGCACACACAAAGGCCAAGCCCGTGTGTGCCCTCCCTTCCTCCAGAGCTGTTGTTCACTTTGCAGCCATTCCACACACACACACACACGATAGACACAGAGATAGTGTGTGTGTGCCTAGGACACAACGAGCAGGTGAGTGCAGACCAACGTTTGCACATCAAGACATCCTGATCTCCATCTTTCTCTTTCACGTCTCCTCTTTCTTATCTTTTAAAATGCTTCTTCATTGGTTCAACAAGACAGCTAGAGCCTTCCTTCGGTTTGACGTCCAGTATTGAGTTTGTTTCTGGCACGTTGCATCAGATTGCGTTAAAGCCGAGGCCATCTTTGGTCAGTCAAAAGGAGGAAGAGCGCTAACGTTTGCCCTGATGTTCCCTTTTCCCTTTCTTTCAGGGTTATGTAGCACTGCCAGAATATCTGCTCATTTATCTTCCCATCTGTGTGTGTGTGTGTGTATCAGTCTGTCACTGACTGTCTCTTTCTCTCATCCGTCTTCTCTTGATTCAGCCTCCCTCCCTCCCCTCACCCTGATGTCTCTCCCCACCTTCCCCTCCATCGCTCTTCTCTACACTTTTGTGCCCGTGTTTCTCTCAAACTATGTCTTCCCAGCATGTCTGGTAGGGAATTACTAATGGTCTCCACTGGGGTGTAAACTCTGTGAGGTTTTGTGTAGGCTACACACACACATAGACACACACACACACACACACACACACACACACAGACAGACTCAAAGACAAGTCTGTGAGGGGAATATCGGAATGGAGGCAGGAGCGTCTGGATATGTCAGTCCAAATTTAACCCTCCATCTTTTATATTTTGACGTCTGACTCATTCTTGCAGGATTTTCATCCTTTCTTTCACACATCACTCTAACATTTAAGCTATAAAGCAACCAGAAGATGTCCTGTGGGATTTCAGTGTGTGTGTGTGTGTGTGTGTGTGTGTGTGTGTGTGTGTGTGTGTGTGTGTGTGTGTGTGTGTGAGACTCCATCACCCCTGCTATTGAAGAGCACCTCATTGACTCATCATTGACTTGGCCTTCTAAAACCCTTTTGAGTTTGCCAAGTCGTCCTCAAAACACGCCACTCCCATCCTTTTCTACAGGAACCCCCACTCCTCACACACACACACACACACACACACACACACACATCATAGCTGCAATCCACACAAAGATGGTTTCTGATCCCCTCAGCGAAACATTCACCCATCTCCAGCATAGTATCCTAATGAGCCTTTACGAAGAGTTCCTTTTATTTGTCGCTTTTAGAAGTGAAGCCCACACATGTTTGTTGCGAGCTCTTTCAAAGCCTCTCTAAAAAAGCAGACTTGTTTAATTCTTGAATAAAGCGAGCCCCTTGATGCTCGTTCACACGCAGAGAGAGTCGTTTAACTCAGCACGACTCGTGTCCCGTGTAGTTGCAAATGTGGTATTTGCAGTTTCCTCCGTTCTCCCCCACCTTTTTTTATTTTTATTTTTAACAAAATTGTTCAAATGGAGAAAATGCCATTACAACAAACAGGCAAAATTACAGGTATTACAATATGTCGACCAATGCAAACAATCTTCCACTATTTGGCGTGCGTGGATTTTTTGCAAAGCTTTTATGTGTTTTGGCAAGCCTCTCAAATCAAGTGTTTGTTCGCTTACCTGCTTGTGTTGCTGCTTGTTTTTGTTGCGGAGGGGACGGTAAATGCTGGACTGATTCCAGGCATTCTGGGATGGAGGAATGAGAAAACGATGCAGGAAGATCCTGCAACACAGCGCTTCTACGCGTTAGCTCTACTCATTAGACAGTGGTGTCCTTACAGGTCGAGACGAGCCACAACGTCAGATAACATCAATTTTTTGGCATGGATTTGTATCAAGAGGTAATACAGGCTCAACCTTTGTGGCATCTTCTGAAAATAATCAATAACCGATATGTGATTAAAGCCACCGATGACTGGGACGTGTACTCGGCTCCCTGCAGTTTATCTAATAAACCGAATCACGTCAAAGAAAACAAGAGCTTTGACTACATTTGTGTGGATGTGAGTAATTTTAGAGGCACTGGTCTCAAGGGGAACGTCTGGCGTTGTTGCTGTTGTTTACCCACACACACACACACACACGCACACACACACACACACACACACACTCATCTTTCTTATTGTGTTCATTCCTCTCCCTCCTCCATTACAGGCATTTTAAGGCAGCACACCAGGGAGTAGGAGGCTTGTTGTCTTGCAGTAACGTTAAGATGCTTTCTTCTCTCGTGTTCACCCCAGTTGGCGCACAAACACACACACACACACACACACATACACACACACTCAGAGGGGGGGATGTAAATGCAGTTAAAAGGAGAATCAGGGGGATTTTGGTGCCTTTATTTGTCTTCTACGATCCTGAACCTGAGAAATGAGATCGAGTGAACGCGTGCGCCTGTGTGGGTTCGCCGGCATGCAGATGCCTGCGAGCTGACAGGGAGTGAAGGCTCAGACATATGTTAATCAGATGTTGTGATGATGGCAGAGCAGAAGGAGAGGAGGGAGGGATTGGGGGGCACCGGAGGGAGGAATGAAGGGTGAAAAGAAAAGATTTTAGCAGACAGGGTGAGAGAGAAGTGAGAACCTTGGAAGGAGAGAAACAGGAGGGAATGACAGGAAAAAATGCTGTAATTAATTATCTTTCTGCTAAATCTATCCATTAGTTGTTCATTCTAATAATTATTCATTATAAACCGATTTTCTTTTTTTTTTACTTTAAAGGGCATCAGCATTCAACTGAAGAATCAAATAAATAAAAGAGTAAAATACTGATCAGAAAATCAAGATTAAAGCAGCTGCAAATATTTATATGAAAACAATAAATAAAACAAATCACATCTGTTTCAAATGACAAATGATGATCATTTATTTGGTGCTTTTCCTGTTAATATAAAGTTAACATGACCTGATGTAAACATAAATAAAATGAAAAATATGTGATAAACATATCAAATATTTCCATAAACCATGCAGAGATTTCCTAAAGTGTTCACAAAATAGAAAGTTTTAAGATTATACTTAAATAAAGTTAAAGATTCTGTGTGAGTGATTTAAAGACTTTTGGAAAATTAGTTTTCTACCAAATTTGTTTTCAACTCTGGCTTCCAGCCTCCCTCTTCTCTGCTTTTATAGCAGCGCTGTTGTTCCATGTCTTCATGTGACTGATGGATCAAGTATAGATTAAGTTGAATTAGATCATGTTACAAAAAACATTCATTTCATTATTCATCTTAATTAGGCCTTTTACTGTAGTCTACACCAAGTCTAGTTTGTTTAAAAATATTTTCGTTCCCTTAATTTAAACTTTCATGAGTTTAAATCACCGCCAAACTGCTCAAATCTGCCACCTGCTGACATATATCAGCATCTGCAGGTGCTTAAAATGTGAACTTGTAAAAGGCCAGTTTTTAAACTGGTTCCTTGACTGTCTCACAATTTGATGAAAAGTGATAAAAATGATTCCTTGTGTTTGTACCAGTGAATACAGCGTAGACCATGGAATTACAGAACTGGAAACTCTCTTTAAGCAGTGTTTGGTGTTGTGTCTATTTTTGTCCATCCTGTAATATCCAGTCCTCAGAGTCTAATCCCTGTTCTTACTGGACATTATCCTGCTGGTTTTAGATGTTTAATACACCTGATGCAATGGTTGAATCACCTGTTTATTGTAGCTGCAAAAAAGTCAGTTAATCACACATTGATTCAAATCAGGTGTGTTAGGAGGAGGAACATCTAAAACAGGAAGGACGGTGGCCCCTTAGGACCAAAATCAGAAACTAATGGTTAAACTGGACTTTAGATTTTTTTTTTACATATTCTCCTGTTCAAAGGGCTTAAAAACAGCTGCCCTGAAATCATTCACAGCTTCTTGTGGCTCATATTAATTCATTTTAAGGGTAAGATGTAGTTTTAACAACAGGTCATAAATAATAAAGCTTTAGAACGTGTAACAGGTACATAAAACTTTATGTCAGTGTTATGGAGGCAGATGATGATAATTGCAACGTGTTCTCAGCCAAATATTGGCAAAATGATGCTGCCCATCACCTCAGAGTGAGTGTTTATTTATGCAGAAGTAGTGATAAAACCAAGAGGGGTTTAATTAAACTTTAAACAGTAAAATCAGACAAATGAATGAAAATAAAGTCAGAACTGGAGCGTCAAAACCTACAAACCCTAACAAATTGGTGTTTTATGTTTTTGTGCGACATTTAAACACGATGTAAGTTTAACTGTCAGCGTCCTTGGTCGGGTCTTTACATGCCATGATTAATTAAGTCGATTTGTTTTTAAAAACATTATTTGAATAATCGGTGAAGAACGCGTTCCTCTCCGTTTTGTAAAACCAAGCCCTCACCTTGTGTTTGCAAATGCAGGAAGCTGATTGGGTTTCAGAGGCAGACAATTGAGTGGCTCGGGGAAAAAAGACGACACAGAAAACAAGAAACAGAGAGAGAGATGATTACAGAGGGGAGGAATCCAGGAGGGAGAGGAGGTATGTGGGCCATTTCCACTCAGGAGAGTTCAGAGGGGGTCGCAGAAAGCTGCAGAACGCTGCTCCAAATGGATTTTCCTTGTTTGTAATGAGGCTACTTCTTGCAGAGCATGTGGCGAGCATGAATGGAGAGAAGGACAGAGGGGCGAGCAGAGATAGAGGAGTGGTGGAAATAGTCGAGAGGTGGGGGGGGAGGCAAACAAATGAGAACCTGGCTGTGGAAAGTAAGAAGGATAGGAGTGGGAAAGTGTTCAGTCATAGATGGTTGGGGAGGAGGGATGAGGAGGAGAGGAGAGGAGGATGTTGGAGGAAACAATCAGCGTTTGCAGGTAGTGGAGAAACAGATGGACTTTTATATTCATGATCTTCCATTTGTTGTGCTCTTAGAACAGCTTTGAGGTGTCCTAAACTCTTAAACTGTCAGAAAAAAATATTTAAATCTACAGGAAAAAGCATCTGGAGAAGCAGAAGGATTCATCTTCAAAACTATGTTCATTAAAAGATCTGGTTGCCTGAGGCGCTCCTGATCCGGGTCCAGCTGAAAGGAAACACGGGTTTGTGTCGTTCTCTGGCCTTTGGTTTTGAACGGCGGTCTAAATGAGAAACATGTGAGAGAGAAAGCCTCTACCGGGGAAACGCTGTGAAGACAGACCTGTATTAGCTTCTCTTTCATGTGAATTCCATCGTTCATCCCTCCCAGTTCGCTCCTTGTTTTTTCTCCCTTTAAGTGAGCCAGCTCGTTCTCTGACTCCACCTTTTGTGTTCATTTAATTCAGGAGTGGAGTGGAATGAGACTGAGATGGATACTCCTCTTCTTACTTCAGCTCTTTTATGAAATGTCTTGGTTTATTCGCCGTATGTTGTGTCCAAGGCTGGTTTGTGTCATGTGCACATGATCAGGCCCATATTTACTGCTCACAGATGTTTCTGTAAACCACCTACAGGGGTGCTTCCTCTGGTCTCACATCTCATCTGTAGATCTGCTGGGGGGGACAAGCTGAAATCCAGATAACACGTGTAGGCAGGGGATGTGGATTCTGTCGTCTTTAATTTCTTGCAGCCTGAAAGCAGAAGCGAACTAAGACTTTCTAATCTTAAATCATAAATTTGTCAAGCTTCAGCGCACAGGTGGTCACGACATGACGCTGGAATCTGCAGCTTTGGAATTCCTTACGATGGGATGGGATGCAGTCGGAGAATCTGAGGAGAGGAGGAAAGGGGACTGAGCGTTTATGAGTGCAAAAACGAGGGCAGAGGAGGAAGCAGAGGGAGAAGTCAGAGGCAGTGCACAGATGGTGAGCTGTCAGCGGCCGGCTGTGCGTATGTGTGTGTGTGTGTGTGTGTGGTGCTCATACCGTGCATATTTGGGGATGCTACATGAGTCTGGCGTGTGTGTCTGCCCTTGCCTTCTTGTGTGCACCCATGCATGTGTGCGAGTGTGTCGGTGCCCTCCGTGCTGAGGAGAGCTACTGTATGTGCGCAGAGCTGTTCTACCCAGATGGCACTGGCAAACAGATACTGCAAGGCTGGCAGTGTTGGCATGGATACCCAGAGCACAGTTGGCACTTCCAGCCACCATGCTTTCCCCAGTGAACCGGGGTGAGAGTACCTGCTGCCACTTTCCTCCGACTGGCGATCTACTGACCTCTGGGAATGGTCGCTGTAACAGAATACATTCAAAAGTAACAGATCTAATAAATAATTTAGCTTTAAATGAGACAGAAAATATGAAGTTGAATCTAAATGTTTAGAATCAGACCCAAACACAGAACATTAAATCTAAATACATTCTTATATCTAAATGTTAAAATCTGTATACAAACTTAAACTAAACATTTATTTACTGTGCAAAGTCAGGCTGCAGTAAAATGACAGTCCAGTAAAATAGAAGTGGGGATAAAAAGACCCCCTATCTAAAGCCTTAGAGTTAGTTTTATGGTAATATTGTCCATTTAACCATGGATCATTATCAGAACCCAGCCAGGAACATTGATCCATGGTCACATGACTCACACAGTCTGAGATGTTAGGGGTAGGCTGCCTCCATCTACAGCTAAATGTTAACTTTCATATGTAACTTTATATATTTAGATTTTATTTCTTAATATTTGGATTTATGTTCCAATGCTTAGATTTAAAATTCAAATTTCCTAAATAAATGTGGTGAAAAGGTGCCTTTAAAAAGTTCAATCCCCATTAGTTTTGTTATGATGAGCTTAAAGTGTTATGGATTACTTTACAATTTGCACCTGAAAGAAGCATTTTCTCTACACTGTAGACCATTCTGACCTTGACTGGAAGCCAAACCTATGAAATGATTGTTCTGCAGCAGCACTCTAGAAAATAACTGAAGCATCTGCTGGGGGGGGGTCAAGGGTTGATGCATCATCAAATTGTCTGTCACAAGAATTCCACTTGAGCATTTTAAATTGTTTCATCTGTACACAACTGCTTTGTAATTAATTCTGTTGACTCCATTGTGCAGCAGGAGCTTTCATGTCTTCATTTCATTGTCAAACAGGTCTTTGCCAGAGGCTTTCCAGCTGAACGCCTTGATGTTTTCACCTAGTGTGTGTGTGTGTGTGTGTGTGTGTGTGTGTGTGTGTGTGTGTGTGTGTGTGTGTGTGTGTGTGTATAAAACAAGCAGAACTGTTCAGCACAAAGTAGCTACCATAAATAATAGATGCCTTAAGTGTGAGTGTTTCAGATGTGTGTGTCTGCCTGTGTGTGGGCTGTGGTGATGCAGGAGTTTGTGGTGGACCTTATACTTCAAATGCCACAATCAGGAAGTGTAAACTTACCACGGATGTGTGTGTGTGTGTGTGTTTTTGTGTGTGACAGCAGCCCTCCTTTGCGCGAGTGAGCCTTGGAGTGAGTGTTCTTCTGAGGAAGCAGCTGTGCAAGCGGCATCGTGTGCCAGGTCGGGAACACTTGAGCAGATCCAAGACTCTATAGTGTGTGTGTGTGTGTGTGTGTGTGTGTGTGTGTGTGTGTGTGTGTGTGTGTGTGTGTGTGTGTGTGTGTGTGTGTGTGTGTCCATTCTGGAGCATATGTGTCCGCGCGTGTCAGAGCTTGTGTGTGTTTGTGTTCTTGCATGTATGGACTGGGAGCGGGGAATTTGGCCACCCATCTGTGCTCGGCTACTTTGCTACTGTTTCTGCAGGCACGCACACACACACACACACACACACTCACACATGCAGAGCACTGTGCCAGGCAAGCTGTTCACTAGCTGGCGCTGGCAAGGCTCCAGAGAGAGTGGTGGCATCCATCTGTAGCACCGGAGAGTGATTAGCATGTGTGTGCGAGTGTGTGGGTGTGTGTATTTGTGTTTATGCCACAGAGAAACAAAACAGTGGCTCTGTGATGATGCTATTAGAAGCATCGGTTGTGGGTGTGGGGACACGTTTTAGAGTTCCTGAAAAGCTGCTGCTGTTTGATAGGCGGCGGGAGACGAACGTGAGGAGAACAATCATCTGTTTTCTGTTTTAATATAAAGTCATGATGGCAGATGTTTTCATCTCCTGTAGCCAAGATTTTAAATAATGAGGTATAGTCAATAAAAAATAACTTCTCCTTTTTTCTACTTTTATAGCCAGCTGTTTATATTTTACATTCTCCCAAAACAATCTTGACTAACGAAAAAAAAAAATCTACATTACTTTTGACATTTCAGTGCATTTATCAAATGAACAGGTGCACATTTACAAAACTTTACAGTAAAACTGGAGTCCTGGAGCTGCTTCAGGAGCATTAATACACAGATGGATTCACTTACAGTCAACATCTAGAAATGACGCTGCTTTATAAGGTCCTATTTTGGAACCTTGTCACTGGAAGGCGGATGAGAGGAGCCGGTCAGGACAAACTGGGCTCTAATGGGAATTTTCCATCACATGATATAATATTCGTCCCTGCTGATGATGCATCCCACTGGTGTCTAAACATTTTTGCAAATGTAGGTCAGAATGGTCCGTTTCAAGGCAACAATATTTACATTTTAAAAATAAATAAAAAAGAAAAAAATCTAAAGAATTTCATATTAGGAATTTTTTCTATTTAGTCAACTATTTTTTCAAAATCACATAATGCAAAGAGCAAGGTAAGCCGATTATTCTGATATGGGTACAAATCAAAACAGAAGAAACCTGTCCTGACTGGTAATAAACATGGTTACGTAATTTTATTTATGCAGAAGAGATTCAGGTATAATATGTTCTAAATTCACCCACAGGTGATAATTCTTCCTAACCAATCAGAGATCAGCAACAATCATAACATCTGTGTACTTAAACACTTCAGTTGAAATAATGACTGTTCTCCTCCACACCACTAGTAGGCGCTGTGTAAATTAGGCAAAGTCAGCTTCAGTTCTTAGTCATGGTGGATAGAGCCTATATATCTCCTGTGTGAAGAAACCCACGTTTTAAATATTTTCAAAGACCAAAGTAGTCTCAAGTTGGGGATTACTTTAAGCTAGCAAACAACAAAAGGTGGTTTGAGCAAGACTTATCTGAGAGAATGAGTGTGATGCATGAGCGCCTGGTGATACGGCCTGCAGGGGGCGTTGATGAGCTAACAGGAAAGGTAAACTATCTGAAGTCTTTCTAAACTCTACGAAGTTAGACAGGTTGTTTATATGCTACGTTTTCCAGTGAATAGTCCGAGAAAACCTTTAGACCAGAACCTGGGTTTTTATTTGATTGGTTAAAAGCTTACCACATCGATTTACCTAATCCCTGTTTTATAGCACTTTATGCTAATATCTAAATGAACTAGCTAACATCTGAATGAGACACATTCCATATGATACACTCATGGCTGAAGTAAGTGGGTTTTTTATTATTTCCAGCTCAGTCTAACAGAAGATGTGGACATATTTAGGTTTTTTAACACATACAGTAACAAATACATATTTCATGCTTTTGTTGTATACAGTAAATCCTAGTTAACTTACAGATGAAAAAAGCTAACGTTAGCTAGCTGATTTTGATTTTTGGAGCGAAAAATGTTAATTTAATCTTTTAGATGCTTTAATGCACTTTACCACATGATTTTAGGAAAACATCACTGAATATTACAATGATTTAAAGCTGAATTTATTGCTTTAAATCTACCTAAGCTGTCACCACGATGCTAATCACATGTTTGTACAATTTTTAGGACTGGGTGTTCATCTTATTGCCAAATATATATTGTTTTCATGCTGTTTAATTCTGAGATGTATTGGAACCTGTTGTGATATCAATACATCTTTGATATTTTGTGCAGCACCAGTCTGTGAAGCGTTTACACTAATTTACTCATATCTTTCCTTGTTTACTCTAATATGAGCAGGCCTTTGATGTAGAGTTTGAATAGTTAGAGGTCATTTGGGGTCAAGATGTTGTGAAACATCCTGCTCACATTCATCTCATGTCTCCTGGTTTGAAAGTGGACTCAGATGGTTGTGAACTGACAGGAAGGTGATACGGAGAACGTGTGTAATGATCAGATAAAAGGAGAAAACACACCCTGCTGACCTGGACGGGTCGTGGTGTTTCTGATGGTGTGAGCAGCCGAGGCCGTCCCGCTCTCCTCTACTCTCAGCCACTCAGAGCGATTAGCAAACCACTGTCGACATGTCATAGAAAACACACACAGGTAAACACACACGCTCTGTGTGACTGGAAATGTCCCGATCCAACCACGAGTCTCTGACTGTCTGCTCACCAGATGTGGCTGTTTTTAAGCTTCTTCTCCTGCAGGGCAAAGGAGAGCGGTGAGAAGAAAAGGGAGTGTAAAACGAATAGGGAGTAACATTTTTTAGAGGCGAGGGGTGAGGGGTAATTTTTTTTCTTATGTTTTGCAAATCTGGTTCTACTTAGCAGAGCCCTGGAACACATTTTTATAAATTGCAGACATATTTTTTCAGAGCGGTTTTGGGGAAGATACTTAACTGGCAGTAATTTTTAACACATGGCAGCCGTCATGTGATATTCTGAAAACACCAGGCAGACGAGCATCCCCCCCTCCCTCCTGCAATCGCTCCTTTACCGTTAGCCTCGGCACTCTTTAGTCTGATTTCCCCATCTGTCTCTCTGAAGCACTTAAAGTTGTCTCTTGATTTCAATCCCTTCCTCAGCTCTGGAGCTCTGAACCGTTTTCCATATCCAAATTGTTAACTACCCATACCTGCCTGTTTTCCTACACACCTCTCCATTCATGCATCCATCCATCCATCCTCTCTCTCCACATAAAGCAGCAAAGCTTTCATGTAAAACATCCACATCTTTGAGGTGGATTCCAAATAGGGCTGCAGGATCACAGACATCCAACTGAAACATCTTTAAAGGTGAAAAGGCAGGTGATGATGTTTTTCCACTGGGCGGATTTTGATTTAACTTTTGGCCCCAACCTGAAACGAGCTACAACTAATCAACATTATTCAACACAAAAATGGCTGCAACTCAGTCAGTTTTGCAGAGATTGAGCATGACACAAGAAAATACAAAAAGGAAACTTCTTGAGTGCAGATGCAAAAGTTGTTTGTTTGTTAAATTTGCAACCTGCAACCATCCACAGCCATGCAAATGAATGAAAAAGCACAAATATTTCAAGGTAGCACAGAAATTGTGCTGAAGTTAGTACAATCTTGATGAAATAAAAGCACAGACATGCTGCCTGCTGTGGAGAAATGTCTGATTGCAAACACATCTCTAGTTCCACTCTGTTCTGCTCTCTGCTCCAGTTTCCTTTACCTTTACCTGACCCTCTTCTTTCTTTCTTTCTTTCTTTCTTTCTTTCTTTTCCTCCAACTTCTTTTTGTATCCTCCATTTCTATTGACCGCCTTTCCTTTTATAACACCCCAAAGTTCAATTTCTCCTCACAACGAGACGCGGCAGGAGTGTGTTTGATTTGAGAAGATGCGTAAAGAGTTCTGTGAATCATTTTTATTGTTTCTTAAACACTTGCTTCCTCTCTTTCTGCAACAGAGGCTTTATTCCAACAGATGGATTAAACAGACATCGCTATAAATCTGTTGTTTAACAGTTTTCTTTTTTTTTTAATCAGCGAGGGCTTCAAACGTTACACACCACATATGGTTTACTGTCCAGAGTGTATGTGCGAACGTGTTTAATATTTTGCAGGATGTGCATGTGCGGGTTGTGTGTGTGTGTGCTAATGTTTGTGTGATTGAACAGATGGTGATCAGACCTTTTGTGAACGATTGAGAAATCTCCTTATGTTGCACTGGAGGAAAAATGCAGATATGTTGGAGGATGGAGAGGAAAGTGAGCCGATCAGGAGGCGACTAGCAGAATGTGCTCAGGCTGTAGGGTGAGCTTTGGCTTTTATGTAGTTTTGCATGAAAATTTAAGATAAGATCAATGAAACTCTGCATGTTCATATTAACTCTAAAGACAATGCATCATGGATATATTTCTATTTAAAGTATTTACTTCCTGCTTTTGAAGTTGTAAATGATCTGACCCCATCATGTTTAAATATGATCTCCCTAACATCTGCACACTCCAACCAGATGTTCTAAGGTCCAGATTTAAGTAGAAAAGTGATCCTTCTTCTGCTTCTGCTCCAAATGCCTGAAACGGTTCACCTCTCCACACAGAAATCTCTGCTTCAGACTCTTTTCTTTCTTTTTTTTAGTTTTAGCTTTTTACTCAAGCAGAGTCCAAAAGAAAGCAAATATTTTCATGTTTTGTGTTTTGAATGTTCATTTAATGTTTAATTCTCAGTTTTAGAAAGTGAAGAAACTCGTAAATCAGTCCAGATTTTCCACTTTCCGTCTAAAATGTAGTCATGTCTTACATTTAATTAATTGCTTCTAACATCCAACTTTTTTTTTCTTTTTGGGAAATGCAGCATTTATTTGTTCTACCTGTAGTTCTTTCAAACTTTGGGTTTAGTTACAGAACTACATGGCCCATAATGCAGCAGTGCAGCAGCTTTGTCAGGATGAGTTTATCAAAGGGTTTTCTGCTTTCCTGCAAACCTCTGCTCCTGAATATACTTAGTTTTAGTTCATTTAGGGAAGAAAAATCATAACTTTTTTGTGATGTCATCCTCTACCAGCTTCTTTCTGGTGTTTTGGCTCAAGAATTGATTTTAATAGTTGGATAAAACTTGTGTGTTTAATTGTTATGTTGTGTGACAATGCAGTTTATTTATCTATAGAGTACATGTATACATTTAATTTTTGTGAGTTATTAAGTGTAATGGATCATGGATAGTGTAACAGTGTGAATCATTTATCAGACCAACATGACCAACATAAACAGGTTCAAGTACAAAAACCTGAGTAAGGAGGAATTTATTCAGATTAGCATTTTGTGGTGAAAAATACCCTGTACCTGTATTATTGTACATAAAACAGGAGAATTTTAGCAAAAATGAAAAATTAAATAGTGAATAATGCCTAATAGAAGAAATAAATCATATCATATATATAATGTATTTTAGAAAATACTTGATTTCTATCAAATGTACTTATAATTTTTAGAATACAGTTTGCTAATTTGATTGAAAGATAATAAAACTGGTTACTGTGAAATTAATTTTGAACATTTTTTTTCTAATCTTGTGTCGGCATAATTTACAAATTTTTGGTTTTAGAAAACTTCACTTGTTTATCATTCTTTTCTGACTAATCATTTTTACCTTGTTTTAAAGCATTTTGGTCAACTTTAGTTGTTTTGCTTCATAATGTTCCACATAAAAAGCTTGATATTATAATCCACGTCTCTGATGAGTCTGAAAAAGATCATTTGTTCAACTTTTTAAATCATGAGGATGTTAGAAAAAGAAAAACATTAAAGCCTCATAATGCAACGATGTGCTCTCAGACAAATAAATGTAATGAACTTAAACTTTACCCGATGTTTTAACACCGTGCACAGTGTTATGATGAAGCAGCAGCCATGAATGGACTTTACAGATCAGTTTGTGGTTGGAGGATGTAAGAAAACTGTCACTGTGTCCTCCTGCATCTGCTACTATGGAGGGAAATGTTAAAAATGATGGCGATTAGCTCTGTGTGTGGAAAAAAGTGGAAGAAAGTTTCTTATTGTTTTGCTAGCAGTGTGCATCCTTGCAGCTGTGTGTTTGTGTTTGTGTTTTTTGCGGGGTTGCGGTAGGGCGTTGCATCCATATATCTTCTTGACAAGCGGGTGGAGTTTGATGGGACATGCTCTGCATACTGCTCCATCTGGCTGCTTTGTGTGTGTGTGTGTGTGTGTGTGTGTGTGTGTGTGTGTGTGTGTGTGTGTGTGTTACTCCTCTTGCATACAGATAGATTTCCTCCTCTTCTACTCAGTCTGAATCTCAATCACCTGCAGCCTTGTCCCTCAGCGGTGCTCTTTAACACACCTGGCCTTTCATTCTCTTGTTTCTTGTCCCCTCTTCTTCTCTCCCCACATCTGCAGCCAGCACACACAAAGTAATCACCACACGCCTCTATCGCAACATCTCATCTCTTCATCTCTTCCATTACCTGCGCCCACCTCCTCACACTGTTGGTACGATGTACCCGGAGGCTCCGATGCGCACAGACAGCATCGTGTTGTGGACATCAGTGCATAATTCACAGCTTTCTGCAGCTTTCGCTTCACCACCTACATTTCGATGTGTAAAGCTGTTCACTGCGTGTCTATATGGCTTTTTCCCCTCATTTAACTCCATCATAATGGAATCATGTGTCACAGGGATTCCAGGAAACGGGAAGCGGTATGCGTCTCAGCCGCCGGCTTGTGTCGTTTGGTGAAAAATGGGATTTGCCCGTGTGAAGTACCCTCGAGTGGCGTATTACTACCAGCATCATTTTCTGTGTCTGCAACGATACAATCACACATTTGCAACCGCGCACACACAAGTGCTTTCAGGGGCTATTGCAGCTCATGAAGAGCATAATGAAGTTTGTTTGACTTTATCTCCTCCTGATAGACTTTGAAGTCATTGTAGCCTCCGAGTAATCTAAAATATCAAGGTTAGGCGATGTTGTCTTGGTGATTTGAATACAAAATGACCTCCTGGCTTTGGGTGTGATGATGAAACACACAAGCGTTTGATATAACATTGTATTTTCTTGCCTTGAGTAGTGGGTTATAGCAAAAGTCCTCTCCGTAACACGGTGAAGTGCTTCTCAGGGACCGCGTTCTCCGAGATATCGTTCATTGCAGCAGCCTTGTTTTAGGCGAGTGATGTAACTCGCGTGTAACGCCGGCGAAGGCATGAATCTCAAGTCAGCGGGGGGATAAAAATCTCCTTTCTTTGAGCTCGGCTGAAAGAGAGTATATGAGCAACGGGGAGAGAGGGGGGGGGAAAGGGGGCAAAGAAAGGGAGTAAAAAAGAAGGAGGGTGAGATTTTGCAAACAGCGAGGATCACGTAATCACGAACGATGCAAACGGGTGATGTAAGGGTGAAGACACACTTGTGAGTGGCAGGTAGTCGTCCAGGGTTCTGCCTTGTTTCTAGGATTGATTAAAGAAGTTACAAACTCAAAATAAGTCAACTTTTTGCTCCTTTTTAAATAAAAATCTGTGATCATTCTTGGAAAAACTGGATGCATCAACTATCAATCCCTTCAAAAGACGACTGTAAGTTGTTGTCTATCCATCACAAAAACATTTTTATGATATGTATGTCCATCTAAGAGTGGTTGGTGATAAATAGTTGGAGGCAAATGTTGAGTAGACAAATAAAATACGAGCTCAATTCATGATATCCATTAAATTCTCATGTGTTTTAATCTGATCCAAGCCTCTTCGCCAGCTAATATTTATGCTAAGTGCTGTTTTATGGTGGTGTAGATTTAAAAAAAAGAAAGCATAAATGAAATGGTGGATGTGACATTAATCACTCGTCCTCAGATGTGATCGATTGTTTTGACACCTCACATGGAGGGGACTCTTCTGCTCCCTCATATCTAATTGCTGCCTCTTCAACAACGGCCCTCGTCCTCTCCAATCCATTAACCGCTGGATAACAGACACTTCTGTGAAGTCGTAATGCGAGTTAGGTAAAGTCAAAGCCCTCGTCCCCCTTGCATTTCCATTAAGCACATCAATACTCGTCCAGTCCAGGAACACCATCGATTGGCCACAGACCTGCTGTTTTCCATATGATTTTATGCAGGCAGGACAGTAACGGGGCTCATAAACGGACAATAGCCGCGCATTCGGCCATTAACTTTTAACAGATACATCAGGGTGGAGGAGACGTCCTGCGTTTCAAGGTTGTTTAAGGTGCTTTTTGAAGTGAATTATGCATGAGGAGGCAAGTGCTTCTTAATGTCCAGCCGTCCTCTGCTGAGGTAATAAAACGAGAGCTTGGTCTGATTGTCTGCTCGTATATTTTTATCTCAAGCGAGTTACTCATAACAAACAGGTGTGTGCTCAAATTCTATGGGTTTTTATTTTTCTCCAAACTCTACAAATTGTAGAGGGAGAATTGCCATTGATTCAGCTGCACGATAGACGGATGAATGGATGGATGGATGGATGCAGCCCTTGTTGGTTTGTATGAAACCATTGATTTTACTCTGCCTATAGAGCCGCAGCGCTCTCAATCAAATCACAAGCAGACACGATGCTGTGTGTGTGAGAGAACATGTTATCTGTGTGAATCCTTCATCATCATCACATGAGGGACTGCAGATGAGTTTCAGAAGCTTTTAGGGTTTTGTTTATGATCTCGGTCCAATCATAACGCTGACCCAGGTGTCACTCCCCCAATAACAAGCCTGTAAAAATTCATCTCCTCACCCAGCCGCGAGGCGTGAAGTCCAGGTGGAATTTAAAGTTCAGACGCTATAATTTGGATATTCTTCTTATGATCAGAATTGGTTTCATATTATTTTAGATAATGACCAACACTTAACATGTTGCTTCTCAAAAAAAGGAAATGACACTAAGGTTTGAGGTAATCTGTGTCTCCATTTTCCTGTTTTTCTGTAATTTAATCATGTTTTGAATCTAATATAATGGCCTTTATTAGATCATGAAGAGTGGGTTAGAAATTACCACCTGATCCAAAAAGGCCACATTCAGAGCTATTAAAAACAAACGTGCGCTGTATAAGGAGTTCACTGGCCTGTTAGAGGTAAACAACATTGTAAAGTCTTTGTCTGGGAGTGAATGAATTAATGACCATCTTTTTTATAGGTTGTATTGGATTATAAGATTTATGTTTACCAGTTCTTCTGTTGTGTCCTGAATTTAATAAAAGAAGCTCAGTCTTGTTTATTGAGGTGAAATAAGAAGGGTTAAGATTTGTGAATCTGTTCAGGTTAGCATGAAAGAGAAATGTGTGTTTTGGAGCCTGGAGATAAAGAAGAATTGGAGGATTTGAAGTTTAAGCATCAGGTTTTCAGCTGCAATATTGCAGGATCTGTTAGCACTCAGAGTATATGCTGTGAACGACACCCAGCTACACCAAATGTTAGCTAATTAGCATTAAAGTTAAGTTAATAAATGTTTCATTTATCATTTAAAATCTCAAACTGAAGCATAAACAGTAACAAAAGCTGCTGAATCAATATAGTGAAGTGCAATAAAGTATCTAAGACTTTTCTTGAGTAGATTTCACTTTAGCAAGAAATTGGACAAATACAATTTTGAACATTTTACAAAGAATTTGTAAAATTAATGTGGACAATGTTGCTTTAACAAAAGAAATTAAAGCACAGAATGCTTTTTATTTAGCTTTTTCTTTGCATAAATGTAAGACTAGTGAATTAATGCTGCAGAAGTAAAAACAGTCTCATATCAACTCTCAGACTGCCGACATCAGTCAGAAGGATTGTTTTATATTTTATGTTTGGACTCACAGAAACCCCCACAAGAAGCTCACAGGACTCTCCTATATTTTAAAAAACTGATTCAGTTCCAGTAACGTTCCCACAGTAACCTAATCGTTCTTGAGCTCAACACGCTGCTGGACCTGAAGTGTTCTGGGTTTATACCTCATGAGTTTGGATTTTGAACCTTGATTCTTTCACACAGTTACATCACACTCTTTACGTTGTCTATAGGGTCGGTATATGCTTTAAAAGAAACAAGTCTGACCTAAATATTCAGTGAGAAATAGAATTATGGAGACATCTTTGTTTTATTGCAACTTGGCTGAACTCAGCAACTTTAAACTAACGTTTCTGTTCACTTTGCACAATCATAACTATGGATAATTAACAATTCAATGCCCTCCACCCTGTTTGTGGAGCATCACCACCCTGATTACACACAGTGTGTTTCCACTTCTGTTTCCTCCTTTGTCTTGTCTCAGTCCACCTTCTTCATCTGTGCTTATTTTTAAAATGATATCCATCCCACACTGTGTCACACAGAGACATAAAGTTACCATGTGACGACAGTGTGTTGACTCAGTGATGGACTTGTTAGCGCTTTAGCTAAGAGACGTTTCCAAAGCAGGACTCTGACCATGCCTGTTGATTGGTTATCTTCTGAGCACAAAGCCACAGAATGAGGTGACATGTCATCAAGATAAAACATCAACCTTTCTTCTGAAGTCACAAAGAATAGAAGTTCCAGTGCATCATGGGAAATTCCTCCAATCCCATAGTTTCAAAGTGTGTTTAATGTTGAGCAATAAAGTTGGACCCATGAATGCAGGGAAGTTCTCAGAAACAAACAAAGTTAAATAATAAACAACTGGGCAGGTTATTTTTTTTATTCAAAAACTTGAATTCAGTGAATTTAATTGTGTTTTTCTTGACTTTCTTTACTTCAGATCGCACTGGGAAGCGCTCCACCATGCCCGACTCACCTGCGGATGTCAAGGCACAGTCCAGGTTGACGCCCCCCACCATGCCTCCCCCACCCAGTACGCAAGGGGCCCCTCGTAACAGCTCCTACACACCCACCACATGTGAGTAAAATCTGGTTTTAGCGCTGCAACAGAGACAGGTCTGTTTGTAATGCTGATGGAGGCACCGAGCTAGGTGGACAAAAAGCCACCGTGGTGCATTTCCTCTTCAGTGAGTAAAAAACACTTTTAGCTGCAAACCTGCTACAGTAGTCGCTGTGTTGCAAGGGGAATAAAAGGATGTAAACAGATTGATTTTAATGGAGCGCAGCCTGCCAAGGTTAATGCCTTATTTCACAGTTTTAATAAAAGCGATCTAACAGACAAAATCTCCTTTTGCCAATGTGCTTCTTTTCCAAAACGTTTGATTAAATGTGGCCTTAATAGTTTTAACCGTTGTCTCGCTGACAAAAAGACAAACAGATGGAGCAATGGATCTGAAAACGTTTATTCTCCTGTATCAGCAAATATAAATTCAGCACAATGTGTGGCTTTTAATCTATGAGCATCATAGTGATGTGTTACACTTTAAACATAATAAATAGCTTTAACTTCATCTGATAGACATGTGATATGTGAGCACACAGCTTTATTTTGACTTTTAAAGGGAAATCCTGGACATGTTAGTCCTTTCTGTGTAAAGATTACAGACAATTACTGTCTTATGTGATGTTAGCTTCCTCAATGGCCTGTGTTTAGGAAAATAGTGTTTACATCCTACAAGACTCCTAAGCTAACTAGTAGATTTTATTTATATAGCACTTTATAACCAGGGCTGCACCAAAATGTAATGTAAAGAGTAGAGAATAAAGTATTAAAAGACTATAAAATGAATCTAAAACTTAAGAAAAGCTCAATCAAAGTTGTCTTAGATTAGAAAGATTGCAACAGTTTTAAGAAGGCAGCAATGAATGTTGGTGCTGGCTTTGCTCTGACCAGCTGTTAGCTCATCAGTCCTGAAGGACGTAAACACTATTTCTCTGAGCTGAAGCTGTTCCAGAACATATCCAAGATAGTGATTTTTTTTTATGACTTTTTCATAGAAATACACTTAAAATTTGCACCAAACCCCTTTTAACCACACACAAAACATGTTCTGAACACCTGATAGGAATATCGAGCAGCTATTGGAGGATTATAAATAATAAAACACGTAAAGTGCTGGGGGAGAGGAGGGGTTCTTTATCAAGTTGCATTGAGCAAACAGCTCCCTCAGCAGGTTCATTAACGCCCACGCTTACAAACTCCTGGAGCTTTGCCATGACACTCACATTGCTTGTGATGAGTAAATTACACCCTTGTATTCTCTCACAAGTAGACACTTGAGCACTTGCCTGAAGAGCACTAGAATCAAGGAATCCGAGGTCCTGTTGCTCAGAATGCTCCGAGCTCTCAAGTCTGTCTCAGCAGTTCAGCTTCTCCTCTGCAACAGAGGCATTATTTTGTCCTTTCTCAGCCTCGTCCCTTCCTCCTGTCTCCCTCCTCTTGTACCTACTTTATCCCTCTTTTTCGGCATCGCTTTCTGCAGCTCGCGCTCCACAATTAACGTCAAGGTTTCCGTGCAATGAGAGGAAAGGCCCGGCTCTCTCATTACTCATGCCAAAGGTTTTAACAAAGCAGCATGCTTTGATTTCCATCCGACGTAATTGTGAGCAGATGCGGTTTGAGCATCTCGTCTCGCTCCTCTCTTTTACAGTGACGGCTTTGGACGGTGGCCAGAGGGGGAGTGAGTGTATCGCTAGTCAAAACCTAATCTCATTAAAGACAGAGCTTTACGCCGCCTTGTGTCTCCTTTGTACACCAACTCCCCCCGTCTCACACACACACACACGCTCACGCTCCTCCTGAGGTCTGTAGGGGGTCCCACTGTCCTGACTTGTTTAGACTGCAGAGGAGGATGGAGAGGGAGGTGGAGGGAGGCGACATGTCTCCAAACACAGATTGTTTTATTTTTTTATTTTGAAGACGCCCCAGGGGATCAAACAAGCTGCAACAATTGGAAACAAATGCGGAGGATTGGGAACGTTTTCAGGCTAATGCATTTTATTTCAAGTCTGTTGAGTCTCCGTGTTTGTTGTTAAAGATGCTTTCTTCATCATGTTTAAAGATTTGATCAATTAGCATTAAATGCAGGTTGAGTGTTTTCTGTGATTTTGACAGAAAGTTAAAAATGTATTTTTCTGTTTGTCGTCTCCAAACAGTAACCAATGGCAGCAGCCACTCCCCAACAGCCCTGAACGGCGCTCCGTCTCCTCCAAACGGCTACAGTAATGGACCCAGCTCGTCTTCTTCGTCCTCTCTGGCCAATCAGCAGCTGCCGCCGGCGTGCGGCGCCCGGCAGCTCAGCAAGCTCAAACGCTTCCTCACGACCCTGCAGCAGTTTGGGAACGACATCTCACCGGAGATCGGCGAACGCGTCCGTACGTTAGTGCTGGGCCTTGTGGTAAGTAGCTATGTGAGCAGTTTAAAGGTCAAAGGTCTCCTGATGAGGCGTATTTGAGATGCATTTCGTTTTTCACATCCAACAACTGGTTACAGAAATAGGTAACAGGGTTTTTTTTTTTTTTTACAGTTTCCTGTCAATAAA
Organism: Callopanchax toddi; assembly: GCA_006937965.1. Classification (NCBI taxonomy): domain Eukaryota; kingdom Metazoa; phylum Chordata; class Actinopteri; order Cyprinodontiformes; family Nothobranchiidae; genus Callopanchax; species Callopanchax toddi. The sequence goes on along the minus strand of SSNR01000058.1, from coordinate 1,574,683 downwards.
TGTTTAGATAATTTCACATCCCACTTTTAACCAGGTTTTTAAAGCTGAAAGCAGATCAGAACTTTTCATATTTTCTTCAACTATCATCTTATAAGACCTCACATTTATTTGATGTCTGTTTCTTTACAAGATAGTGCAAACAGATGGCACCTCTAGCAGGAAGCATGACTGTTAACGATCTAATGAAATCATCATTTATTAGAAAGATCAAACATGTTTTGAATCATTTTCATGTTAAATCATTAGATTTTTTTTTCTGGAAAGTTTTAATAGAAATAATAAATTATTTTCAAATCAAATTTTTTGTTTTAAAAAAATCCTCAAAAGACTGAAAAATTAGATCGATAAACCATGTGACTGCTGCTCAGTGATCACATGTTTCATGGGGAAGGTTATTACTGTCACACTCAGCTGAAGCTATGTTCTATGTGATGGAGAAAGAAAACAACATGGATAAAATCAGATCAAATTTTAAGTAAAAGTGTCCAAATCCTCTGGTTATAAATAGTTTAGGATTGGGAGTTGACTGATTTTATCACCAGTTATTTATTTATAAGTTTAACAGTTTGTCTGACAGCCACTCACTTAAAATGTCTTTTATTTACTAAATAACTAAAATACCCGTTAATTGATTACTGTAGCTTTAGGTAGAAGCAGTGAAATAAACATCACCGATGATTTTACTTCTAAATCAAACGATTATCTGAGAAATAAAGTGAATTTAATGGTGACTGATCATCAGCACCTAAAGTTGACTTTGTTTTGCACTCAAACACGTTTCGTTCACAAGAGATGCAAAAAAAGAAAAATCCGGATTTCACAACAACACATCCATCCAACAGAGATGAGATAAAACAGATGTGTTCCTCCAGCTTAGCTGACATGGGTATATCAAGGCTGTGATCAGAGAAAAGCTCAGCTTAATGAGCAGGGGAATGCAGAAATACTGATTGAATGTTGTGCAGAAAAGAGGAGGAGGTGGATAGGGAGGGGGGGATTTTTTTATTTCTATTTTTTTAATTAGTCACACAGAGAATAACCTGCTTTTGGCTCCTCTATGTTTATTTTTCTCACCGTCTGCAAACGCACAAGCCTCTCCTGTGTCCTTTTGGGCTCACACGCCTCCCCACAGTTTCTCCCCCCTTTTTTTCCTCCTTCTCCTGTCCCTCCTCCCACCTCATTGAAAAGAGTGACACTGTTAATTAGCTAGTTGTGTAGAGGGGAGAAGGAGAGACGGGAGGCTCGGGAGGTTTCGCTAGCTGTCACAACGAGCTGCGACGCAATCTGGGCGAACAGATGTAAGACTGAATGTAACAAAATTCAGGTCTGGGACACAACGCCGTTAGAGAATAATATCACTCTTCTTCTCCTGGATTTACACCCTTCCATCTTTTGTGCTGAAATGTTTAAATTCATTTAAATGTTTTGCATGATTTTGTTAGAAATACTCATAAAGAACAAAAGCTGAATAAACGCAGTAATGGAGTAAAGTAGGACGTGTGTCTTTTTGTTTTTGTGAGGCTCTTTTGTTCCATGTGTTTCCCATTACAGGCTGGGATGCAGCTCAGCTTCCAATAAGTAATATTATCGCCTAATGCCTTCCACATGGATTCACGTGTTTTCTCTGTTTCTCCTTTCCTCTTCCAGAATTCCACGCTAACCATCGAGGAATTTCACTCCAAGCTCCAAGAAGCCACCAACTTCCCGCTGCGACCTTTTGTCGTCCCCTTTCTGAAGGTAGATACTCAAATATGCGCTCGCTGCACTCGAGTTTCTTCTCCCCCTGATGGACCAAATCTGGAAAGCATTTAGCCCGCTCAGATCCAGATGTGCCTGCTTATGTTCACGATGTTTATCCCCTCGCGTTTCACCCCTCCTCTCTTTATATCTCTCCTACATCTCGTCTCTGGTTTTATTCTCAAATTTGCGCAAGTTTCATCCACAACAACATCAGAAAATGAAGAGGGATGGCGTTTCTGGTGTTTGTGTCTGCAAGTGGAACTGTAGTCATTTATGTGCATTTAGTGTCAGAAAGCTGCATAAAGCTGGCCGTCTGCAGCTCGCAGGGCTGGAGGCGAGGCCGGCGGTGTCGATTTGTTTTGGTAGTCAAAGATGACGAATGGGTCTGGGAGTTCATACTGAGGGATGTACTGTGCAGTCACAGTTTGGATCGTGTTATAGGCTCTGTTATGTGGAGCTGAGATCAATATCTGTGTGGTAGTGAGAGATAGAGAGCAGACGGGCAAAACATTTAACTTAAAGCTCACTTCTTTCTGTTACACGTCTGCAGACGGCTGTTTCTCCATCTTCATTGGTCCATCGTCCTCTTTCTGTCTGTTCTTTCCTTTTATGTCTGTCTGATGTTTCAAGAGTGTAGTAGTAATACTATTTGTCAGTCATCTTTTTACTCAGTCACATCCTTTACTCTCAGTTAAGAAGCATTAAGGGGTTCAGTTCCTGCTGTAGAATAAAATAACAAATGATTGATTTTACTCTGCAGGATGAAAACATGATGCACCCAGCAATTAGACGGTATCACATGCAGGACTCTTATTGTGAAAGGTTTTTAAAAAGAAGTTGTCTCAGTTCAGTGTATTTCATGCTGCCAGTTGACTCTTTTTCCTCACTTTGATTGTCCCAAAATACCGTTTCCTCCAATAGAAAACGTCCTGTCTTCTGTCAGCGCCATCTCTGTCTGGGGTGCTGCCTCTGTCGGACAGTCTACCTGTAAACTCACTTTTAAATGGTTAAACCAACTATAGATATCCCAGTGAGAACTGTGGGTTTTTCCAGATGCGTTCAGGTGTAAACTGACATTCATAAACTCATATTAGCCTCTAAATCCAGCAGGTCCCACCAGAACCACCATGACTTAATGGTGCAAACAAAAACTTTGTGTCCTCCTTTCCATTCTTCCCATTTTTCCTCCTTCTCCTTCGTTTTCTCTCTTTTATTGTGTCCTCACACTGTTTTCCATCCTTCCATTTGTCCTCCAATTCCCTTCTCCTCTCCTTGCCAGATGGTGAGTGTATCACTGGGATGGCTGTGGAATCAAAGCTGCAACTTTTCTTTCTTTTTTTTGCATCCTTCTTTCTCTCCCTCTCTCTTTCCCCAGTCTAATTTTAGTGTCTTCCCACTGCGGGGCCTTTAATGCTGGCTACCATATGGTATCAGAGAGCAGTCGGAGGTGTGGGGGAGCTTTTATAGGTGCGTCGAAGCTCAGCTGCAACAATGCACGTCAGGGTTCGCGGTTTTTCATTACACTAACGTTACACCAAGTCGAGCCCCCCCACCACCCATTTCAAACTCTTCTTTCTTTCGCCTTTTCTCAAACGCTGAAACCACAAATTGGTTTGGAGTCTTTTACTGGAAGAAGGCAATCAGAAACCACACAATGCCTCTGACAGCATGGGCTAGCTGGACGCCCGCCACGGATTTGCCACAGCGTTTCTCTTATTTTCAGGTTAAACTTTGAGCTTTTTATTTTTTCGCGCGTGTGTCACGCCTAATCGAGAGCAGAGCGGCGAGGAGCGCATTCGGTGGTGGGAGTGAGACGCTGAGGGGAATAATTAAAGCAGGAGAATATAACAACACGCAGAAAAGAAGCGATTCTGAATGTGGCAGAAATGTTTTGGCACAATTTTGACAAAATGATTAAACATCTTGAGCTTGTATTACCTCTAGCTGCTTAAAAATATTTTTTTCTTTGTGTGTGTATTTGCTGGAGAGCCACACACAAGTAAATCTCCACACTTTATCTTAAGAAAAATGATTCAGCTGCTTTTCTTCACTCAGTCCTTTTTCTTAATGCCTCCCACATCTCACTGGCAATTAGGATGACCTCTAATTAATAAAAGATCAGTTCACCGGGGTCAAAGCTATTTATTTTTTTAAGTTTTTTTTATTCCAAAGGTAATTATCATCATAAACCATTAACAGATCATTAGCTTCGGGCCGGCGAAGGCCAGCACTTGGCATTTCTTTCACTGCAGCTAATAACTAGAGGCTGATTTTTATAGGATTATAACATTATTACCACAAAACAAATTACTGAAGTGATACTCAATATTTCTCCTTGGCTTTAAAAAAATTAAATGGTCCAAAAAATGTGATGAAACTCAAATTGAAAAAAGAAAACTGAACATTTTTCAGGACAAAACAAAAGATTAACATACTTAAAGCCTGCAAATATGACACCCACCCTCCTCCTCCTCCCCCTTCAAAGGTTCATGTGATGCCTCCCACCAAACCCCCCCCTTCATTCTGAGCCTCCCTGATGCAACACTTTCATCTTCTTACTTGGAAACACACGCCATCAGATGTCTTTGAAGTGGATGCTCACATACCTGCGTACGACTCAGTACCAGAAAAGTGGGCCCCTCTCTTGTTACCGAGTGTCAGGGGAGACCGAAAATGGGTGCTGCGCTTTTATAAATGTAGTGGAGAAACTTTACGGATGTTAATGCACTCTGGGTCATGGGAGAGATGGAAGCAGTAATGAGAAGAGAAGGGGAAGAAGTGGAGACGCTGTCACGTCAGATCTCTGATGTTTTGAAGTAAAAGGTTGTGGAAAAGCTTTTGTTACATCTGGTTTTATGTTGGGCTTTTGCTCTGGATGGATTCTAATATTGTATATCTCTTAATTTGTGTTTTTTTTAGAAAATAAATGATGAAGAGCAGAGTTTGCAGGTTATCTAAAGATCCCTGCAGTTATTCTACAGTATATATAAAAATCACTCAACCCTTTACAAAAATACAAAACATTTTTAGATTTTTATGTATTTTTAAAGCAAATTTGGCCATTACAGCTTATGATATATTGTAAAAATAATCATAATAATATTTAGATTGTTTCTTTGTTTCACAGGGTTTACTCTGCTTTTTAGACACCTAAAGTCTAATTAACCCTTTAAATACTTAAATATTACAAAATAAATGTAAAAACATTTAGTCTTCTATACATAACTAATCGTTGGCTAATGTAAAACCAAAAATATTTACAAAAAGTACTCTCAAGAAAGTGAATGATCAATAAAGGGACTTTTTTAATTTTGTTTGTTAAAAAAGACGAGCTGTAAACGTGTGTTATCGGTGATCGTTCCCCTGTAGGCCAACCTGCCGCTCCTTCAGAGAGAGCTGTTACACTGCGCCAGGCTAGCCAAGCAGAACCCGGCTCAGTACCTGGCCCAACATGAGCAGCTGCTGCTGGACACCAGCACCACGTCCCCGGTGGACTCGACTGAACTCCTGCTGGACGTTAACGAGAACGGCAAACGACGAACGCCAGACAGGTGGGTAAACAAATAAACCTCTGATATTAGAACGTCGTTCTGGGTGGTTTCCGATTATTCTTTGTGTTTAGATGTCGTATGTTAGAGTTTCATCCACTCTGAGGTTTTCCTGTTTCACTCTGGATCATTGGAGCTCATACATAAATCCCTTTGAGGCTGCCTGCTTTCCCCTGAGCTGCTCCAGAAACCCACAAACACAAAGCTGAGCCAATGCGAGGCAACAGTGTGATGTGTATGTATGGGATGTACATCAAGGACAAGAGACAATAAAAACAATCACCTGGTTACGTCTGAGAACAAAATCAGAACCTTTACTGGACCACAGCCTCGTATGCGACTCCAGATTTATCATTATTAAGCATTTTTGAAGTTTTTGGGCAGATGTTTGGGGAGAAAATGTGTTTTGTTGTGCATTTTTGTCGGCGCTACAAGTACAATGTAAGCATTATACTTGGAAATGAAGTCCCAGCAGTTTCAAATTTTTAAGGCAGGCAGGGAAAAGGAAAATGAACATATTCTATTTGCTGAGGGCCAGAACTGCTGAATGTGTTATTAATAATTCTCACCTCCCCACCCCCCCAACCATGGGATAGCCATACTGTTTTTTGTAATACCTGCATATTTGCAGGCCGTCTGGTGCACAGGGGAACGAGCTCAGGAGAAAAGGTGCGTTTGTAAATGTGGGAGGGGAATATGTGAGGAGAAGGCATCTGCATTCAGTGAGAAAACACAGCCTCTGTGTGTGAATGTGTGTGTGTGAGGTTCTCTATCCAGTGTGAAAGTGTGAGTCTACTACGTATTCATATATGTGTGTGTGAGTGTGTGTGTGTGTGTGTGTGTGCCTGGGGAGATGGGCTGATAACACATACAGATGAGGCTTCAGCACCATTATGGCTGGCTAAGCACCTCTTGTTTCTGCTTACCTCTGCTCTCATTCCCACTTATACCAGTTTGCATCTGAATATTGGAATCGGAATGAAAATCCTTAATTACCAACAACAACAAGCTGTTAATGAATACTAATAAAGACAACAGTACAGGAACTAGAAAACACACTCTTCTCCAAAAAAGAGGGGACGCTTACTGCGAAATTGACTTTTCATCATAAATTAAAGCTGTTTGATTGCAATAAAAGTCAAGGATAGTGGGCAACATTTATCTCCGCTAAAAAAATGTGGACTGGAAAAACCTTGAATGGTGTTGATTAGGAACCACTGATCAGAGCGGCTAATCAGAAAAAAAGGCTTCAGTTTGATAGGGAGCATAAAGATTGGAGTCTGGAGTAATAGAAGAAGGTCATGTGGGCTGGTGAGTCCAGACTGATGGGAGCATCAGGGTAAGGAGAGAAGCCTAGGTCTTACCATACAAGGTATCAGGATCACAGGGAGCAGAGAGACACAAAACAGACACACACACACTTAGGATTCATCGATTCACCAGGTATTTTACCAGGCTGGGAGGAAACCAATAAAAACCCATTCATTCACAGAGAGAATTTGCATACTCCACGCAGAAAGGCCACACCTGAGTGTTGAACCTGCAACCTCCTAACCCTGAGGCAACAGAGCTAACAGCCTTTATAAAGTTGTGCTCTAAAATTAACAGCATGCAGGGTTTTTTTTAAATGAATTAACATGAGTCATGCTTCTTTCTGTTAAGCATGTGAATAGATTGATCATGCTTTAGCTTTGTGTTGCATCCAACAGCACAGAGAAAAGATGGGTTCCTTTAATTATCACAACATAATGACCTTCATTACCTCAAAGCCCACCAACTCAAGAGGTGTGAGCTGGAGGTGCCACCATGACAGACCTGTGATCCAAACAAAACTAAAGAAAAAAAAATCTTTGCAAGATGGCCAATGGATCTCACAGAACTACAAGCCTTTCTGCATTTTGTTTTTCCTGGACGAATGAATGGAAATCCCCCAAACAAGAACTGAGGGACTTTTAGCTGCTACACAAAGCTGTTTATAGCCGATACTTGCCAAAGGGAGTGTTACTGACCAACGTTCTGTTATTTTTAAACCATAAAAGATGGCATCAAAAAGCATCTTGTATGAAATATTTATTAATATTTTTAGAATTGTCCCCATATTTACATCGCCACACAGAAATGTTTCAATTTTCACAATTACAAAACAAATAAAGCATCGATAGTCCTGGTGCATACTTGTGAACTGATATTATGTATCTACAGATTGTGTGTGCAAACATCAGTGCATCACGGCGGCGACTGTGAGTACGTGCACCAGGCTAATCTGGTGCCTGTAGATATAAACATTGTTGCAGCAGCAAGATGAGGGTGGGAGTGGGGGAGGGATGGGGGGGGCGAGACGAGCCGAGGGAGACGGAGAGATGGACGGATGGAAGAAAAGAGCATATGGAGAGCTGTGGATGAGCATTAGGAGCCCATAAAAACAGCTCATTAAGAAGTTCAATCTGTTCATCGGCGAGAGAGATGGGAGAGAAGAGAAGCGAGACAGAGGGGGAGAGAGGAAACCAGGGGACCGTAGATAGCAGGGGAGGTTGGCAGGTTTTAACTGTGAACTGACAAAGCTGAGAACGCGCGCGCACACACACACATACTGTAGGCTCAGGAGCACATATGTGTGAGCGTGCACACCAACACACCTGGCCACATTAATCTTTGGAAGCAGGCTAACAAAAATCCACCTGATCCCCTTGAAACTACTTGTGTGAGTAGGAACGTGTCTGTGGGACTGTAATTTGTGAGAGCGACCCTTAACTGTATAAATTGACTTGTTCTCAATGAAATAAAAATCCCTCGACGATTCCAGGACATGCAACTTTTCAGGTTTGGAGGCTGGACTCAAACGGTGACAACAGCAGGGTGGTGGGGGGGAGGGACCAGCTGCTGCACTTTTATAAACAGTAAATTTAACAGCAAACGTTGGATCGCTTATTTAAACACAGAACACGTAATATTAACATCATTTACGCCTGAATCATGGTTTTCTTTTATTTCCTTTTTCTTTCTCTGATTTATTGTGACTCTGAAAATAAGTGTATTTGTGTGACTGGGGAAAAAATAGGTCAACATTTTCACAATTGTTTACTGATCATGAAATCAGTTAAACAAGACAGTCGTGCTTTGAGTTGTGGATGCGATGCACTGACCGGCGTTCAATCCGATGTTCATCTTGTTCCTCTCAGAACCAAAGAGAACGGCTTTGAGCGAGAAGGCCCCCTGCACCCTGACGTCCACCCCAGCAAACGGCCCTGCACCATTAGCCCCGCCCAGCGTTTCAGCCCATCCAATGGGATCTCATACCAGCCCAACGGCCTGCCCCATCCGGGTCCGCTCCCCCCGCAGCACTACAGGCTAGACGACATGGCCATCGCCCATCATTACCGGGACACGTACAGACACCCCGCCTCTAATCATCGGGAGATCCGAGAGCGAGCCAGACCCATCGGTAAGAAGTTTGTGGCAGCGTACAATTCAGAGATAAGCCGCTGTCCTCATGAGACCAAACCGAAGCAGAGCTCTTTATATATGCAGTTCATGAAAAACAGTTGTATAAAACAGACGAGGATTGTTGTGCACCAACAACACCAAGAAAAGAAAACAGGTTTTAAAGCTACAGGCAGCAAATTTTATTGAAAAGATTTTGTGAGATCAAATCTGTCAGTGGAGAAAGAAAACAGGACCCCTACAGACAGCTCCGACGATAAGAATGGTGCCTCAATCCATGTTATACCACTGAGATGTATAATTATATATACTATTAATCAGCCTTATTTCTAAAAGCTATCCATTGATGCACATTATGGCACGGAGGTGCAGAATCAAATACATTTTTCTGCACATACAGCGCTATGATGAGGCTAAAAAGTAAATTTAGTCTCTGTTCTTATTATAGAGGAAACATTTACCATGTCTCACCCTGTGATGGATGTTAACTGGACACGAAGTTCAGTCATTTGGCCTTAGGGTGTGAGGGAGGGAGAAAAATGGAGGCTGTGAAGAAGAAGGGGGTTGAAATAGATGGAGAGAGGGTGTAAAATAGGAACTAAATGAAAAATAGAGCAAGGGAATGATTTAATTTAACATTTGTCTTATACTGACGTTATCTCTGTATGTGTCCATCTGTCTGTCTGTCTTTCTGCAGGAATGCATGCAGGAACAAGGCAGGAGGAAGTGATTGACCACAGGCTGACAGACAGAGAGTGGGCTGAGGAGTGGAAGCACCTTGACCATGTAAGAAAAGTAATAACATTTTTATTACTATTCTATACTGTTCTTTCTCTGTAGGCATATTATTATTCTGTCAGATTAAATTATTACTACTATTTAAAAGACTGAACTCATCTCAATCTGAAACACTTTGCTGCCTGGTCTTTTATTTTCTTAAAAACGTAAATCAAATTGTAAAAAAGGAGTTTTGTTTAGACAGTTCTGACCAATCAGCTGACAGTCCAGAGCAAACTGGACGTGACCTAAAGGCAGCGCTTGTAAAACGACAAGAATACAATCAAGTGTTTCAGATGTAATTTGATGGTAATTGTTTGTTTTTCAAAATAAAAGCACTTGAATTGCACTTGTAAATTAAAGGCCCTTTAAATGAGAGTGTTTTTTCCTAAAAAAAAAAAAAAAAAAAAAAAGGTTTATGAGTTTCATAAAAAGAAAGTGTTTCGTACCATCTTAAAAATTATAAAAATATTTTCATAAACTTCCTAAAACACCTTCCCTGGTGTCATATTTTTGGTTGTTTTCAGCTCCTTGTTGCCGTTATGCTCTGATGATCCAATCAGCCAGTGGCATAATGTGAACATAAATGTATTACTGGCTGAAGTGAAGAAACACAATGTCTTCCAGAGAGGTGTGAGCTGACAAACCTCATCAGTGTTTTAACAGCGAACGCGCCTCTGAAATGTGGACCTGTAAATCCACAGCCACACTTCACAGTGACTTAGTGAAATAACTTGACAGATGTTAGCTTTAATTTAGACCTTTCCACAGCTACACCCTTGCTGAATTGAAGTGAAGCCATCCCTCGTGTCTGTGTGTAAACTCAGCACCGTGTCTGCCTCCTGTCACTCCTCTCCCAGCTGCTGAACTGTATAATGGACATGGTGGAGAAAACGAGGCGCTCTCTGACGGTGCTGCGGAGGTGCCAGGAGGCCGATCGGGAGGAGCTCAACTACTGGATCAGACGATACAGCGATGCTGAGGAGCTGAAGAAGGGGACCGCCAGCGGGCAGTCGAGGCAGCAGAGCCCGGTGGCGCAGGAAAATGCAACACCAGGTCGGACATCACACCTAACGCAAATATTATGGAAACATTGATACAAAAGGAAGTGATAAATGTCTACTTTAAGACATGTTTTACAGAGAAATACATGCAAATTTGTGCTTCTGTGTGTAAAAATGACAATAAATAATAACCTATTAGCTTCCTGTTTGGATAAACCGAGTTTATGTTCTACAGGACTGATGAGTGAGCAGCTGCTGGTGATGTTTACTTATAAATAACCTCAGAATATCATGTAAATATCCATGTAAAGGTGCAAAGGCTTAGGAAATAATGTTGCATGAATTCCCATGAAATTTTGTAAATTAAAGCTGTTTTAAGATGGCAGCAGTCCTCTTTGGTCTTTGCTGCTCTCAGCCTAGCCACTAGCATATCAACCATGTAGAACATAAACTCTGTTTCTCCAAAAAGAGGCCGTGCAGGATGCTATCGACAACAGGTGAGTTAGTAATAATAACTTTTACATAGAAATGCACTTGAAAATTGCCTAAAAAATCCTTGAAATGCAACACTTGTAGCAGTAAAGTGAAATTTTCCCTCCTTATACTCCTCCAGTTTTAAAATGTGAAGCATCAAGCTACTAGTAAAACAGCCTCAACTAAAAACTGAAGTTACTTAGTTTGTACATAAAAGTGTGGGTACTTTTTAAAACCAGATTAAATATTTAGTATGAATCCTAATTACATCACTTGACTCCACAGTTCAGCCTTTAGCTGCCTGTACTGACAGCAAATCTAAACCTTGAGCCATTTCCCAAAAACACTACTTCATTGCATCAGTGAATCTAAAATCAGAGAAACCAGAAGATTTTGCATCATTGTAAAACTTATTGCTTTATGACTTGCAGTGTGTCTGTTTAAAACAAATCAAACTAATGTTAATCTCTGGTTTGTTTTCCCAAAGAAATTCACAGGGAGCTGCTGCACCGACCTGTATCAGGCTACGTTCCTGAAGAGATCTGGAAGAAAGCTGGTGAGCAGCACTTCCATCCCTCCGATCAGCTGACATGTTTGTCTCTGTAGTCTGAAGGAACAGCTTCTCTTTAAAGATCAAGGCTTTTGCTTGGATAACCCAATTTTGAGTCAAAATTAAAAGTACAGGCCAATCTCCTACTAGAACCATAGTCCGTCACACACCATGAAATATGATCTTATTGTGCATTAGTTCTTTTTGTTGTCTTCACATCTTTAGAGACAAATATGAAGAGTTTGTAACTTCCATTAATGATGCATTCAGTCCAAATTTTCTCATTTCTGTTAAGATAACTAAAATAATCAGATCTTTAGATTTAGATTATTCTGCATTCAGTCAAAAATGAGGAATTGAACGACTCTTCAATTCACTAATAAATCCGTATCAGCTGTTAAAATGTTCACTTAACTTAAAACCACAGTTTATATTCTAACTAGAAATATAAAATCATGCATTTCAAGCCAGCAGCAGCAGTTTTTCATTTAAAAAATGTCAATAAATGTTAAAAATAATGTTTAAAGCTAGTTTTATAAGCAACATGGCGACCGTTTACTATTAAATAATTCAAAAGAAACAGAAAAATGGACAGTAAAATATCAAATTAGGAAAATAACACATTTTTTAAATCAAACTGTCAGATACTTTGTTGTTTTTACTAACGAGTTAAGTCTGATTATTTTTAATAACATGTTTCAAGAGTTAATGCCATTAGTTAGCAGTATCTCTTTTAGATGCACGTCCAGCATCAGTCCATTTTCTCAACATGCTTTATGAAAATCAGAGCTCTAAAGACCAGAGAGCTGTGGTACTGTCATGTGTTTAGTTTGAAATCACGAGCACACCTTCACTACAGCTGTTCTAAAAACACTGAGTCCGATGCCTCGGGAATCCACTTTGTATTCTCCACCAGTGAGGGAGTCTATGTGCCTTTTAAACCTGTTGGAGAAAAGAAATCGTCCCCTTGCTTGACCATGCATGATGTGTGTGATACTCAGAACAAGTAATATGCATTTAAATTGAATTGAGTAACACCATCGGGACTCTGGCTGCTCTCCACTCCTCTCCTTCCCCTCGCCAGCTCTGATCGATCTTCCATCTGAGGCGTTCGGTGTGTAATCACAATTCAGTGCACAAGGCATAGATCTCAAGGCACCTGGGTAATTTCCATGACTTCAGTCAGCGCAGTGGGGCAAAGACAAAACTATGCTGGTTTAAAAATTTTGCTCCATCACAACAGAGAGGGAAAAATGTCTTTTTTTATAGAAGTGCGTGTTTTTTCCTGATATTGAAAGCTGGTTTTGCTTGTGTAATTCAACCATTTTACTAGACATCAAGCTGCTTGTGTTTCTTGTCTGTAAAAATAAAACAGGACCTGCTATTTTCCCCATTCATCTGCCTCCCATTCAGTATTATTTTCTTTCTCTCTTTAGTCGCTGAAGAGAAAGTGATTTAAATGTGACCCGGGGAGGATTGCAAAATAGGATTTTTAACACAATAGAGTGCAGCCGTGAATACATCTGCTTGAAATGGGCAAAATGTTTACAGTTGGTGATAAATATTCAAGCACCTTGCACGGTGTCCTGCCGCTTTCCCACTTCCCCTCATCACACGGGCCTGTGGGATCACAATGGAAATGCATAATTTAAATGTAAATCGGCTGATTTGCATACACAATTAGTCAAGTTACAGGCTCGATGGGAGCAAACAAAAAGCTCTTCCTTTTGCTTTGACGTTCACTTCGAATTCCAGTGTTTAATATCTAATGGCAACCAACTGGTCAACTTAAAAGCTGAGTTTATAGATAAATATCTAGAATTGAAGACCTTTTTTTTGTTTTGATGATTTTTGTTTGACCAGGGTCATTTTTAAGAGCTATCTGGTCCCTGACCAACCAAAGCAAGGGCTGACCGTATCTGATTTACAACCTCAGAGTCTCATCTCTGCTCTTTGCAGATGATGTGGTTATTTCAGTGTCTCAAAGTCATGACTTTCAGCATGCACTGTGGCAGTTCGCTATCAAGCTGACGCCATTGGGTTGAGAGTCACTTCCTTCTAATCTAGAAACAATGGAATGCTCCCTCTAGGTTGTAAATGAGTCTCTACCTCATAAAAAGAGTAGGAATGTGTTGGTGTCTTGAGACATGAGCATATGTGGGTTCATCTTCAGTAATGGGAGCATTGCTCCACCAATGGTCATGATGTCTGTATGTCCTGCTACCTCCATAACCCAACCTCCAAATACACAAGTAATTACTTGAATCCGTGAACTGATCGTGAAATTAGAAAAGCTGCAGTGGATATACGTTATCTCCTCCAGAAGTCTAAAGCGTGTTGGGTTTTGTTTCAGAGAAAACATCTTAAGCCATAATCCATTTCGAGGCTCAACCTTCAGAGAGATAATTACTGTTAAATGAGACTTTTCAGGTTTTTCAGAAAATAATTTATTGTGTTTAAAATGTCAGGCGCCGGTGAAGATGAGTCAGTCCTTTTGAAAGGGCAACAAAGGATCAAAGTTGTTTATTGCCTAGAAAGACACTCGTTTGCATAAATTAAACCATAATAACTCAGTTTTGAAGGCAAGTTCATTTTCTTGTGTGAGAAATGTTAACCCTTAAAAGCCCTGTATAAAATAATAATCTGATTTTTTAAAGAAACTACATTAATTATATTTTATTATAGAATGTTATATCAGTCATCATCATCAGGCGTAGCAAAAGATGCTGCTAGAGTCCAGATCTGTTTAAAATACTTGGACACTATTAGTGACTGTTGTGCTCCAGAATGATCATTCCATTACCAGGACTTCCCAGATGTCTACTGGTCTGCCCGCTGTCTCTTGGGTCCACCTAGTGGCCTGGAGCTGTGATCCAGCTCACATTACAAAATTTTTTTGCAGAGAAATGACTTTTTTCTGCAGCAAAACAGACCAAGAAGAAGTAGCTGGTTCTTAGTGATGAGCGCTTCCACATTTTGAAGTCAGCTTGAGTTTAAATCGTTTTTTGTGATGCATTTATCTCAGCTGATTCCCGGGACTCTCCTCAACTTTTGCTGCTGACCGTAAAGAGACCAGTTCACAGGTCCATAGAGCTAACATATAGTAGACGTGGCATCCCCAGCATGGTTGGCAAAATATAGGAAATAACAGCTTCTAGGTGGATCCATAGCATCTGGAAACATAGCATTTTAATTTTCTATGTACTGTGTATTCAGTGGAAATGAAAGTCTAATGATAAGGTGACAATGCATGCTGGGTTATGACTGCTGGATTTCTGTCTCCGCTCTCTTTGCAGAGGAGGCGGTGAACGAAGTGAAGCGGCAGGCCATGTCCGAGCTGCAGAAAGCCGTGTCCGAGGCTGAACGTAAGGCTCACGAGATGATCAGCAGTGAGCGGGCCAAGATGGAGCGCACGGTAGCCGAGGCCAAGCGTCAGGCGGCGGAAGACGCCCTCTCCATCATCAACCAACAGGAAGACTCCAGCGAGGTAACTCGTTTTAGTGGATCTTCTTTTATAAAGGAGGTTTTATTATCGCATTAATAAAAGCAGCTAATGGTATCCCCCATTATAAAATACTGCTAATTCTCCAGAGCTTTGAATAGTTTAGTTTCCAGTCAGGAGGTAATGGGAGAGAAAAATAACGCACTCGTGTGTTTATGGCGTCGCCTTCCTCCTTCTTTGTTCCAGACACGGCAGCCAGAATGTAAAGGGTTGTTACTAATTCAGCTGAGAGGGAGTAAGAAAAGCAGCTCTCATTTGCTAATGACCATCAGAGACCTTGAGGTTTAATCAGTTAAGTGAGAAGGAGATGTGTCTCACATCTGACAGTAATAGCAGGAGTGGCGTTTATGAAAGCGAAGCGTCTCGAGGGAGGACTTTTAGAACTTTGCTGTGTTTCCTGTGGATCTCCCTGACATGCTCTCTCTCCCTGTGGTTTCTGAGATATATAGGAGGGCTGATAGTTTTTCATCTGTCTGTGGTTTGTTTTAAACATGTGTAGAAGCAGACGCATGATTCACATAACGCACGTTTTATTTGTTAGCTCCCAGTTTGAAGTCAGATTATCTGTCAGCTCTTGAGTTTGATTTATAGCACGAGTTGTCTTTGTGTGTGCATGTCCATCAGAGCTGCTGGAACTGCGGTCGTAAGGCCAGTGAGACGTGCAGCGGCTGCAACACAGCTCGCTACTGCGGGTCCTTCTGCCAGCACAAGGACTGGGAGAAGCACCACCATGTGTGCGGTCAGACCCTCCAGCAGCAGCAGCAGCAGTCTGGACAGCAGCAAGGAGGCGTCACGGGGTCAGAGACTCCCGCTCCCATCAGCTCATCGGCCTGCACTCCGAGCAGCGGGACCGGGAGTCCGGCTGCAACCCCGCCTGCCGCTACTCCACGCTCGTCTACGCCCAGCACCCCGTCCTCCTCCGCCCTCGACGGCACACAGCGCTAAGAGACTCCCACAGAGCCAAAAGCTTCCCAACCAGCTTTCAAACCCACAAACAGCGTGACTGTTTACAAAGCTGCATTGCCTTGCAAGGATTCCACAATGGCAAAGCTTCAGTCTAACGTGCAGTCGAAGGAGGAAGACAAGGTCCATAATCAGGTCATATTGACTTGCCATGACTTTAAAGAAACACAAAGATATTCTTTGTTTTGAATGAATGAATTGAAATATCGACATCCTTTTATTGTTACACTTTCGCTATTCTTGTTGTATGTTTGTCGTTGTACCTGTTGTTGGTAATCTTGTTGTCATTGCAGCTTATTTTATTTTCCTCTGTAAATATGAAAAGATTGATCTGAGATAGCCCCGAACTTAAAGTGTGTCTTACTTCTTCTTTTAAAGGCTTTTAGTTTTCATCCTTACATTAAAGTTTATGCTTCTGGGACACAAAACACATCCGTTTCAGACATTTTACCCCAAAAAACATCAAAACTTAAGGTTAGAATTACCAACAGTGCTTGTAAAGAAAGATTAGATTTAAATTCACACACTGGCTGATGAATAAACAAGTTTCCTGCCTTCAGAGAGAAGAGGGGCTGGACTGAACCTCTGGCCCACAGACGCCATGAAATGGGCAGATGTGCAGCAGATTGCAAGTGGAGCCAGCTGTTCAACCAATGTTATTTCCCCCTCACTTGTCATAATATCCAGGTCAGTGGGCTGTGAAATACAAATGCACCCCTCCCAAGGAAGATTTCTTGGACAAGATACAAAACTCTGCCCACAGCTCACATGAAGGATGTACTGAAAACAATCCGCTTTAGCATGCTCGCTCGCTCGCTGGGTTTCAAAAGCTCTCAAACAAACAGGAAGTGAGGTCACCAGTCCCGCCTGCGAGACTGTCAAACCACCTGGATGGCAGCCGCTCGGAGCAGGAAACCTGCTGTGCGGAGATCCGACCCAGATGCCGCCACATTTCCTCCTTTAGTTTCAGAAAAGAAAACCATTTTCTGTAGATGTCATGGTGTTTAAACCTTCTGTCCTGTGCTGTCACTGATGGTTATTTATTGTGTTGGATGGTTGTGACGATGCATTGTACCTAAACCTGTCACAATTCAAAGTCCTTCATGACTCTCTTTCTAGCTGGTGCAAAAAGAGTTTTTTTTAAAAAGAGGCGTTCTTCTTTTTTTTCCAAGCTGCTTTTCTATTCTGTGTAAGTGGTAGATTCCTCGTAGTTGAATTTCATTGCCCCACACCACCTAAAGAAAAGACACAAGCTATATCTCAGAGCTGCTACTCGAGTCTAACCCAGATCTTGTCTGAGACCTAGCATGTTGCGTGGAATGCTAACCTAAATGTTTTGTACAAGGGACGTACATATATGTATTTGCACTGTCACGGACGTTATTTTTGGCATGCTTCTTTTTCCTGTCACTATAGAGCCATAACTCATCAAATATTTTGTATTATAGCATTTTTTTTTTTTATTTAAGGGTGGAGTTGGGGGGACATAAATGCACCAAATTCATTTTTTATACTCAACATGCTAAAAATGAGCATCCATGAAGTTTTTCTTTGAATAGCTACAGACAGTGCATGCACATTACTGAACGTTTGTTAAATATTTGGGATTTTATTTCCTTTTTTTTTTTTCTAAAAAACCTGCAAAACAACCAAAAAAAAAGTACAAAATACACAAAAAAAAACTTGTAACAAAGTAATTTTTTCCAAATGCAGAGGTGTAGACTCCGATTGACAGCTTTAACACTGCAGAGCACCAGGTAACACACACACACACACACACACACATGGTATTAACACACGAGTTAAACATAAAAACAGCCAAAGACTGACACCAAGGACCAATATCCTGACTCAAAAAGAGGTTTGTCCACTCAGATGTTTATTCTACACTGTCAAGACCAAAATGAATTTATTTTAAACTCACTGAACTTAAGATTTCCTGCAGTCATACCTGGAGCAATAAGAGTGAATGTGACACGACAACTTTTGTAACCATTTTGAAGCAGCATCTGAGTTTCCTGATGTTTTGTTGTATTTTGTGTCCATTTCACCTTTAAGTGTTTGGATTCAACAAACTGGGCTTTCACACTAATATTTTTTTCAATTCTTTTCAACGAAATTATGTATTTGATTGCAGTTTTGTTGGAAACCTTCAGTGTAAATCGAACAAGCCTCTCATGTTTGCAGCAAAAGGACACACATACACACACACCCCTAAAAACCTCGGTGCTACACAGAAGCGTGTTATTAAAAAAATATTACTAAATCCTGACCTCAAGGAACAAGTGGACGCCCACGAACGTTTGGGGCATTTTTTTGCTCCTTCTAGACTTCCTCGTTTCTTCCCTCTTGTCTAGTTTAAACACACACACCTGCATTCGTGACGTTGGAGGGTTCAAAACAATCCAAATAGGTGTCTGACACCCAACTAGCAAACTTCTCAGAAGCTGTGAAGAGACAGCCAAGCTGTTCGAACGCTCGTTTATTTAAAAGTGTACAAAGAACGACAGGATCGCTATTTTCAGGGCGAAATCTGAGTTTGAAAAGATCAAAACCAAGACAAACGGCAATTCCTATAAAAGCTCTTTTATTTATTTTCTTTTTTTTTACTCCCTCCTCTATCTGTGTTTTGCTACAAATTCCTCGGTGGCAAACAAGTCTCACTCTACCTCTTACAGCACGATAAGAGCAGCACTTGTGGCGCTGATACTGGTCTAGTCTAAACCAAATGGGCACAAGAGAACAGGAAAATAAAAATAACCAAAAGTCGAAGCTCATACAGCTGCAAAACCATATCACTACTTGGTAACAATGCAGACCTCATGAATAAATAATGAATAGAAACAAGAAAAAAAATAGATAAGAAAAGGTTTTGTTTTTGTTCCTTTATGCCTGTGGCGTTTCTTCAACAGTTTGAATTGTTTGAACAGATCTAAATGGAAAAAAAACTGCAAATTTTAAAGAAAAACATTTTTGATTCCTTTGTTGATAATACAAGAACAGGAAAAGGTTTCTCGTTCTTTCCCCTCCCTTTCTCTGTTGTGAAGACATGCTGATGTGTTTGTTGACTTGTCAGCTGGGGGATTCACAAAAGGCAAATCTTGTAAAAAAATAAAATATAAAAATGAAGGCAACGAGTTTAGGCATGCCTATTTTTCAAACGGGGAATGTTATTTAATTTTTCTTGCTATTAAGAAACACTGAGGGGGGGTGTAGGCGCTAACGGTGAACAGCATTAATCGGAGGAGTTGAACTAAAGGGGTGGGAGGGTTTTCCGTTCTCTTGAGAAAATGTAATGTTAAAAAAAAAGCTCAAATAATTTGAAGTTGTTGTGCAATACTTTATTGAGAAATAAAAACCACAGGTTAGTGGTAGGCTGACGCTGAGTGGTCTTTCCATCACTTGGAGTCAGTGTCCTCTAGAGAGCTTTCCAGTCTACTATGTCAGAACTGTGGTTTCTTGTTGACTTAATTTCATTTTGTTTATTAATTTTGATTCTTTTTTGGGCTGTAAACTATGGTCTGTCAGTCTGTGAAACTTTGCAGTATAATTCTGGTATTGTTGTTCTCTTTGCAGTGTAATAAATATGTTAATTCTTGCCCAGAGACTTTGTTTTCTTTGCTAACTAGCAATAGCGCTGACAAGCTTTAGCACAGCTAAAAACATGTTAGCAAAGTTAAGTTTTTGGTTTAAGAGGGAAAGAATAGTGAGCTTCTTAGCACAATTAACATCATTTTTTGTGACACTAAGTCAGCAATTTTCTATAAACAATGCTAACATGTTAGCTAGCACTCAGGTCAAGAGCAGCCTCTGGGTCCTAAAGGACAGTTTATTTACAAGATAGTATGTGGCTAAAATAATTTTCAATAAATCTGTATTTTGATTGTATCTTGACCTTTAAATATTGAATGTCGTCAGTATTTAAATAAATAATTAGAAAAATGCTGGTGCTAGCATAACTAGTCCTAAAACGTAATTCTCACTTTTCAAACAAACATATACATGTGTGGCAGGGTGATTGGCTGTTCAGCCAATCACCCTGAGGGGGCACCCTATAAAAGGGCTGGGGACTTGATGTTCAGTCTCCCAGCTCGTTGTGACATCACTTCCGGGTGAGGTGTGGTGGCAGCTGGCATGCTCAGCTCCTGGAGCAGCTGGGCTGAGCTCTGGGCTGCCCAAGATGTCTACTAGGTAGAATACGGGTATGTGCTCTCCTCATCCAGCTTTTAAGTCTGTTTTTATTTAATTATTTATTTATTCCGTCTGCACCTCTGCAGACTCTGCTGTTCTGTTCGACTTGAATTTTATAAAAAGGTTGCTGAAGGCGTAGCGGAAAGCGGGCACGCCGAGGACTCCGGGGAGAATCCCCCTGATCGTGAGGGCTTCCTGGGGCGGACCGGCTGGACCACGCCGGCAGGACGGTCATCCAGGCCTGGTTTACAGCCTCAGCAGGATTTCAGTGGGTGTGGCCCATCAACAAGACACTCGGGTTTTAACTGGAGTCCTCTTGGATTTTATGGACAGCTGGCCCACCAGGGCTGAAGGAAATCAGGCTGTCCCATTGGTTTTATATTTCTCTTAACTGTTTTTATTGTTTTAACTTTTCTCTCTTTTACAGGCTGAGCTGCCAGTGGTGAACAGGCCTCGGTTACGGGAGTTTTCTGCGTGTGTGTGACCACCACTCCTGGATGCATGGCACCGTGTGTGGGTGATTTTTGTTTGGTTTTCATTTAATTTGGCCTGATTCGCCTGGTAAGCCTCAGCCTGCCATTTTTATTAAAATCAGTTTGTTTTTAACCTTGCTTTTACCAATAAAGCATGTTTAATAATTGTGGAACCACGTCTCCTGCCCTTTTGTAGAGTGGACTTATGTGTCCTGTAGTTCCTGGGGTGAAACTCCCCAGGTGGCGTTGAAGAGCGAGGTTTAAGTCACCTTCGTATTGCTACACATGTATATACTGTATAACAACGTATATATAAATAACTGGCTTAATGTAATAGAACTAAATTTACTCTCATACATAAATTCTGATTATGTTAAGTTAGCATAGTTGTCCTTTCCAAAAGTTACTCAAGGTCAACCATACTAATGTCTTTCTTTATCTTCTGTTTAATACATTGAACCAGATATAAACACAAAAACAAATCCGAATGTAATCTATTTATTTAAAGAGAATATTTTATTCCCTGTACGTGCCATAAAAACCCTTAACTGAGCTCTGAACTGAAACTCAAACACAGCGACTTCATTTTTCCACAGTAATGGACGTTTTCTTTGTTTCCATCCACTGACCTGACGATTTGTTGATTTTGTAAGAGGCATTATTTTATCTGGTGCAGTGTCTGTACTTATATATAATGACTTGTCTAGATTTCAGTTAAACACTGTATAAGTATCATATGCTATGATAGTTGTGTCCAATAGTTTGATATTGTGAAGTGGTTTAAAAGAAGCAAAAATTCAGCAGAGAATTCAATTTAATCATGACACTGTAATAAAACATAATTCAAAAGAAAATATATTTATCTCCTTTTATATGAGATTAACAATCATAATTACGTGATGATTATTGTAATAAATCCTTCTTTTGTTCTTTGATAGAATCAAGAAAATAAATAGCTTAAAGACTTTTTTACATTTTGATTAAAATGACTAATTTAAATTTAAGCAAGAGTGATTTCCAGTTCAAAAAAGAAAGTCAATCAGGTAACTGGTTGTTGGATATAACATGTCATTAATACTGAATATCTCCTGGGTTTGTTTGTGCTTTTTGACATATAACAAACAATTTAACTGCCTCAAATATGGAATATAAAGTATCTTTGCAACTTGAAAGACCAAATTTGTGCATAAAACAGAATGAGCCATGAAATATCTGGAGAGTGATAGAAGTTCAAATATGAGCTTCTGATGGAACTAGTCCAACACCGGTACAATTAACCCTCCTAACTAACCTTTTGGCCTGACAAGATTGTAATGGACCTCAAAGAGCTGGAATCAGCAGCTCCCTTTCAAAACGAACGACAGCGAAGCCACAAAGCAGCTCGTCAGCCTTTTTATGGCCCCATCCCCTATCCTTATCTCTGTGTTGAACCACTTTAGAGCTGATAAAGCTCGGGGATGAGTTGGACCGCTGTGATATTCCTGCCACATTCTTCCACATAAACTTCATTGTGACTGAGGCTCTTTTTCTATTTCTCTCCCTCATCTTCTTTTCTTGCTCTGAACCCTTTTCTCCCTCTCCCTCTCTCTCTCTCTCTTCCTCTCTCTGTCTCTCTTATCAAACCGGGCAGAAGCAGACTTGAATTAAGCACTAGTTTGAAAAGGGGGGGGGTTGCTGCTTGAAGCTGATAACAATACAAAATGGATTTTCTCAAACAGAGAAAAACAGCTGTCTCCATTATTTGAATGCTTCACCTTTCTCCGCTCCATTAATTGGCTCTTTGATCACAGGCAGAGGTGCACGGTGACTGATAAGAAGAGGTTATTAGTAAAGTAGCCTGGAGGACCCGGAGGCGGCTGTCCGTGGCGGGCTGCAGGAGATGAGATAAAGGCGTGGTAATGCCAATGTGAGTGAGTGCTGGTGGGTGATAGGGCTGGCCCTCACGCTAACGCCTGGCTCATGGGCACTGAGGGGACGAGCACAGCAGGACGGAGCAGCTAACTCGGGGATTCATCTGAAGGATTTTGATTTTAGGTTGTAGATTTCTTTTTCTGTGTCCTCTCTCATTTTCCCTTTGCTTCCACAGTGGCTTGATGTGGTCAAAGTTAGGTCTACGGAAGTCTGGAAGGACAAAAACCAAGCTCTACTGATCGCATGGAATCTGATGGAATTTCCTCTCAAATACCGTTTATGTATTTCCTCCACATCCACGGAGAAGACGCGATTCGCCACACGCTTCAAGAATCATCAAAACATCACGTCCTTGTAATCCTCCTCCTCGACTCTTACAGCCCACTCTCTCCAAGAAGCAGGACTCGAGGGGACAAGCAGGTCATTTGTGTGTTGTATGGTAAGAAAAGAGGGGAAGTGTTGATATTAAATTACAGAACACAAGGTTATCTAGTTCCTGCACATGGTTAGGCTGCCCTGGGCCAAGGCTAATCTGCTAATAGCGTTCACAACGAATGACATTATTAAGGAACTGGTGTCAGGCCTTTTTCTTCTTCTCTCTCTCTCTCTGTCTTCCCCTTCTCAGTGCAAAACAGTGAAGAGGAAAGAAAGAAAATGGCAAAAGAGACAGAAGCCAGAGACGAATGAACCGAACCGATGGAGGCGATAAGAGAAATAAGTGCCAGAGCGAGAAAGACACACAGGATATGAGACTGTAAAATCCTCCTTTTATCAGACTATTGGTAGAAAAACAAAACAACAACACTACCCCAGCAAATATAAAAGGTCAAAATGATTTATGACTAACTGAATGCAAATAACTGAGAACCTGGATGCTGAGAACTGTGACCAGAAAACCAATTTGATTTTCTTCTGATCTGATCTCTGCGTCAGAGTTACATTACAGGAGTCAGTGAAGTCACAAGTACTCTCTAACCAGAGTTCAGAATCTCAAACCCACAGCTTTCCTCAATTATAGCATTATTCTCATCATCACTGTCATTTAAAAAGATGGACAAAATGTCTGTTTCTAACAAAATAGCCAAAAGTATCAACAAGATCCTGAAAAGTTACAGTTTTTAGTCAGAAAAATGTCTCACACGGAGGAGGCAGGACTTAAAACATACTGCAACCAACCACTAGGGGGCACCTTGGTTCTTTTTGGACTTTACTTCCACATTACAATCCTCTGTTTAGTTATTTTTTATGTCAAAAGTCACAGTATGCTGGGGTGAGCACATTAATAGGTTGTTTATGACAATAATAAACACAAAATGACCTAAATTTCTTGTAATGTTCCAAAATCGTAGCAGTGAAAATGATTCAGCTGTGATGTATATCATTAAAGCCCTGATTAATATCCAACACAAGCATCAGTGGCAAGCACTCATAAAAAAAACAACAACAAAAGTCTAAATCCCCACGGGGACCATGAAAACTAAATTCCATGGAGAAAACGACATCATCTCCTTCTCCTTATCCCACTTCCTTTAACTGCGGCAGCATCCTGCAGCCTGCCTGTGCTGCTGCTCAAGTTCAAACAAAAACACTTGTTTCAAAAAGACAGAAACACTCTGAAGCATCGCTCATACCCGTATCGCTCTTACAATGCAAACAGCTTCTTCTGCTCTTTCTCGCACAGTCGGATAACTGTCGTTATCAGAAATGATTTGAACATGAAAAACGCTGCCCTTTGTGGTGCGTTTTCCTTTAAGTATTCCATGACATTTCTAAATCCTAAGCTTTGACATTGCTTTCATGAGTTAAACAAGTACATCCCATCACTTCTTTGCATGAGAGTGTGTGCCAAAGTGAACATCTTGCCAGGACCTGGAGTCAGTAGGTCTCATCCCATGCAGGCAGCCAGGAAAGAGGAGGTGATTGATGGCTAATGAGGGTCGAACGAGGAGCCGAGGCCAAACACACAGCATTCTGCCGACTCCGGCTTTACCTCATGATGGATGGCGCTCTGAGAAACACCGCATACACACAATGCTGCTCAAAGTGTGTGGGGATGTGCTTCCTACTGCAGGACTGAAAGTGCCGGCGATGTTAGGCCAAATCACATCTTGGGATAGCTTTACTTCAACACGCAGCGGGACATAAGAGTCCATCAGTCACCTTGAACCCACTGTCCTCCTCCTCGTTGGATCCGTCTGATAGAACTTCACCTATAGACTCAGCAGGAAGCCTCGATTAGACCCTGCAGCATATGGATGTCTGGCAAACCCTCCAGGTTTGTTTGATCGGCGATGAATTGGCCTTTGTGGACTTTAATAACCTTGAATGAAACGTTTGGGCATCCAAGAAAACAATAATGACTTTCCTTGAGATTATCCGTTTGTGAACGAAGCAGCTGTAATAATGTTTGCAAATAATCTTTGAGTTTAATCATAGCGATAAGATGTGCATTTTTCTTTCTAATAAAGCAACATCATTAGTGCTTCAGTTCTGTTGCTATCCACTCACATGAATGGGGTCAAAATGATCAGAAATGAACATCCTATACATTCCTGATTGATTTGTTAGCTCTCAAATTATGTGTTGTTAATGACATTCAGCTAGTACCGCATGACGTTTTAGCACAGTATCTGTCAAATTTGCAGAGTTTTTATTTTAATCAATGAGCTGCGGTGGCCATCTTGAATCTTTTTGACTCCAAAAGTGACATAAACGTACTGAGTGTCATTATAATCAGTCTGTAGTTGCTCATGAGAAATTTAGCTAACAGTTTGAAGTAGGGATGCACAGATGCTGATACCGGTATCAGGTATTGGTCCGATACTAGGGTTGTATACTTATACTTGTACACATAAATGTACATCAATACTAAAGAGCTGATACTTTATAACGTAGTGACACCAACAGCTACCCGGAGCTAACTCTGGAGGAGATGCGAGTCAACTTACTTGTGTTGTAGTAGTAGTAGTAGTACTAAGAGTAGTAGTTGTTGTTATGTGGCAGTAGTATAAGCACACTGCCCAAATCCTCATTTGTTTGGTTCAGTTAAAAAAAAAACAATAATTTGTTTGTGTACTAAACCAGGATTTAGATCAATGGCATTTATTAGTACTCATATCGGTACTTGGTATTGGGAAGTACTCAAATGAATGTACTTGTACTCGGCTGGAAAAAATCTGGTATCAGTGCATCCCTAGTGTTGTGATGTGGTCAGAGGAATGACTCAGCTTCTAACACAGTCTAACATTGGGGGCAATTGAAGTTAAATTGACAGTTGCAGCCATTTTTGTGTCGGTGAAAATGAACTGTGGCGACTGAAATTTTCTGCAGCGTTTGCACGTCTTGAACACACACAAACAACATTTTGAAACTCAGTTTTGACGCCTTCATGTAATACAGTTTTTTTTTTTTGAAACGATGACATAGCAGCCTATGTTTACTGTTACTTTGTGCAATGTAAACAAAAGCAGCAAGAGAACGGTTTGTGGCCGTTTTGTCCTGGTTGTCTTTGATGCTGTGGGCATTAAACTTTGATCATGTGTAAAACTGATCGTATCTGAGAAGAAACTGTAAACAATGTTCAAAAGAAACAGTTCTAGGAGAGATGTTAGTGGAGCCTTTGAATTTTGATGTGTTATGAATGTGGGAGCTCTTGCCACCTGGTGTGAATGATTCAACCTTTTGTTAGAATAATGTGGATTTTTTTTTCCCATAAACGTCACTGATACACTTTGTATTAGTGTAGAGGGCATGCAAGGGTTTTTTTGGATTACTCAAGCTGAAGATAAAAATCTGCAGAAACTTTGTTCCTTATAAGTCCATCTCCTTTGAGCTGTTTTCTCTTGTTCAAATCCTGCGATGTCTTTCCATCTCATGTCCATCAGCAGGGACAGTTACTGTCAAACAGCAGTGTTTATGCTAGGGGAGGAAAAACAGTCCACGCGATGCAGCTGGGCTCACCACCTCCGTAATGTCATAGATTCATCACAGGAGAAACCGAAGCGCCTGAAAAAAATGTTGTTCTAGACCATCCTTTATATCTCCTGGCTCTACTTCCATCAACTCCTCTCTGATCTTCTGTCTTCCTATAGCCCCTCTTACCCATCACCCTCTGCCTGCCTCCCCCAGCTGTTACACACCTGGCTGATGGTCCTGCAGAGAGCGAGGGGGACACATGCCATCCATCTCTCTGAGGGAACACATGAGGTGTGTGTTGGAGTTTCGACAAAGATTTAGTGTGGCGCTAAAGCTTGTGCATCAGCTTCAGTCAAAGGAGGGGTGAAATGTGTTAAATAAATAATGAGTAATAAACTGTTTATGGATCCATAGGTCACAGACATCATTTAACACAAACCTACAAATATCCAGAGTTAAATTTAGGTCTTGAATTCAAACACATTTCATATTAAAATTCCCAAACACCCAACAGGTATGAAGTCACAGAATGTTTGCTTTATAAACTGTTGATAAAGTGCAGCCATGTTTGGGTTGGGAAGTTATTTGAAATAAATTACAAATGATTCAAACCCAGTAATTAACTGTGAAAACAACAAGCCAAATAACGAAAGTGTTTTTGTGAGTGTGTTTTAAATTTGATGTCAGCAAAATACTAAAAAAAAAATGTTTTTTTAAATACCAGTGAGACGTGTTTATTGCTGCGTTGCATCACTTCTCCCAACAAAACTCAGAAGGCATCATGGGACCTAAAGAAACCAATGAATGTGCAGTAAACGGCTTTCTTTGTTTATTTGCTTGATGGAGCTCTGAAACCCTTTTGTTACTTTTTCTTCGTGTTTGCATGTTCGTTACTGTTAGAGTCATTTGTTGTTTGTTTAAAGTTAGTTTTTGCATTCCACAGCACCCAGCTTACAGTTGTGCAGAGCCACATTGTTGTGATAAATGAAAATTTTCATTTGGGTTAATTATCTAAGTTCTTTTTTCCAGACATGCAGAAGGTTTTTATTTCCTTTAATTTGACACGTTTTGACTGCAGTCGTCCTCTGAAGCATCACGTGTGTTGACGTGTCGCTGTGTTTCCTAAAGGTTAAGGTGCCTGAAAACAAAGAACTTAAATAATAATTGGAAAAAGATGGCATAATCAACCTTTTAAAGCTATTTTTTGACATTGTCTTGCAGAAATAAGAAAGATATTCCCTGAAGAAAACCATGTAAACAGTGTAGTGAAATAATATTTGTCCCATAATTAGAATTCTTCTGGTTTTGCTTTTTTGTCATATCTGTGGGTAGGTTGTTTGCAAAACATGAACGTTATGTTTAAGGTCAAAGGTCAGACATTCTTCTTCACAATTTCCTATTAGTGAGCAGAATTCACGATTAAACATGGAGAGTATTTCTTCAGCACTGTACATCAGTGTTATTGGCAACTTTAACTGTGTTGCTAACATTTCTCCTGTGTCCTGATTCAACACTGTCACTGATGGATGGTAATAACATGGTTTTGTTCCTCTTTAGCCAGGAAGATGTTCATTATCTCTAAAGAAATCTCTGAATTGTCAAATCACTGATTGCTTTCTTCATCCCTTTAAAAGATGCTATCATCTTCAATAGATTACATAATGGAAACTATAAGATAACTCTGATTAAAACCCAGGAGGAAAAGCTGAAAATCCTTAATGGATGTCCTTGATATGGAGACCTTCAAGCCTGATGGAAATACAAAGCCGTCTCAGAAAGAGAGAAGAAGCTTTTAAGAGCCGTGCTGCAGACGGGAGGAACAATTTCATCTTTTTATTTCAAATCTTTTTTTTTAAATAAATAAACTCATTCTTTATGTGTTTCCAGCCTGAGTGCTGTGCACATTTCTTTTGTTGTGACTTGGCTTTTCAAAATAAAAGCATTTATCCTTGAAACCCATTCTATTTGTGTCATTTTACCTGATTTAACCTTTAAAACTGATTCAGTCTGTCTTGGTTTAATGCAATATTTTAAAAGTTGATCTGTTTACACAGGTAGTATTATTATTATTATTATTATTACACGCATGTAAATATATATCTGATATATTTCTTCCTATCACCATTTTTTGAACAGTTTACTGAATATTTTTGTCATCTAAATGTCACATTCCTTAGAGTTTTGAAATGCAGACTGGCTGAGCATATATGTGAGGCGTCTTTGCTCTCCTGTGGCACACAGATCTAATTGGTTTGAGTGTGAAGGAAGATGGGAGAAGATAGTCTGGAGTTAGCTGTCAGGGGACCAGACGAGGCCGCAACATTGTTCTGTATCGGCATGAAATGTTGCAGAACAGAAATGGCAGCTCCCAAGCGGCTTGGAATCCAGATGCAAGCAGAATATTAATAAACAAGCTGCACTCGGAGAGAAGCACGCAGAGTGGGAATGCACAAGGAAAACTTTTGGACTGAAAGCGTTTGGTGCCTGACGCAGCCAATGCAACTGGTCAAAGTTGTGTTTGCTTTAGACAATAGGAATTAGATTTTATCTGATAAAAAAAAGGTTCAATAAAGCTATAAAGTGGTGATATAATAACCTAGTTGATCAGGGGAAGCTCAGAACTAATGTGAATGTGACCCTCTAAAAAAGCAGCTCCAGCTCTCTACTTGTCTCCACATCTTCTCAATGCTCTGCTCTTACAGTTTTATCCTGTTTAAGACCTCATCAGTACATCACTTCAACTTTGCTCCACGTGGTAATAGTTGGGCAATGAGGTAAAATCAGATCCAATCGTATTCTGGCTTCATACCTCCTTCACAGACACAGAACTCCATCAGAACAAGGCCACATTGGGTCAGACACTTTCAGAGAGACAATCATGAAACTCTTTCCTCCAACAAACCTGTCTTCTTGTTTCAGCTTGTATCATTCTTCGTCTTGATCTTTCCCTTTTGCTCTGTAACATCTTGTGTTTATCAAACTCTCAGCTGATTTCCTTCCTGCTACCACTCTATCAAACATCTTGCATTAATCAGTCCACCATGTTGGACGAATCCATCCTGTATCACTTCATTCTACAACAAATGTTTGACCAAGCTGTTCTGCTCCGTCTCTGTGTGAGACAAAATCACCAGAGATCGTACGCCTGACGTGATGCATCGGCTCTGTTTAATTATAGAGACGCTGAATAAATATTTACAGATGGTTGATCCATCTTGCCCGGGCCAAGCCCACGAGTGTGATTCATGAGTCATCAGTCAATCCAGGAGAAATGGCTGCCATCGGTTTTATGGATGCAGAATATCATACATTTCATGTGCTCAGGTTTTAGACTGATGCTAGCTGCTGCAAGCAACTTGTTCTGAATTTACTCTCTTCAAACCACAGAGTCAGTACTTTTTTAGAGCTGTGAGGATCTGTTAGTTATGTAAACCTATGAGAAATAAGATAATTTGTTCAATATTTAAGTCTCTTTACTGCTGAAAACCTTAAGGTATTGAGCCAACCTGAACTACAACCTTTTATCCCAATTCAGTCATCTTTATTTTAGCAAAAAAAAAGAAGAAAATATGATTGGTTGATACTGAGACTAAACATGCTAACCAGGTTTGAGGTGAGATTCAAACATTTCCATTTAAGCTGGCAGAATCCAAAGCAGCCTGATGTAGGTGTCAACAGACAAGCCCCAAAGCTTCTTCTATAAATAAGCATCAGGATATGGACAAATTACGCCTCTACACACACAGCTTTCATGTCATCAAAATGCTTGGCTTGTGGCTAATGGAGAGTTAAATTAAAAGAAGTGGGCTAAATGTAAAATAACGCTGAAGCAGCTCAAAATGGCCCACTTTGCATTTAAATTTACACGTAGAGCACCACAATCACACGTACACGTCTAGAAGAGTTTCAGTGTTTTCATTAGCAGCTTAACTTAAATGTGAATCATGTTTCAAACAGAAAAGCTTGAAAATAAACTTAAAAATTCATCATTTGAGACACATTTTCTGCCATTTTGAAGTGTGTAGTTGTTTAAAATTAAACGAATATTTTACCTGCTGCAGGTAACTGGCTGGGTTGGAGGAACAGCAGCAAACTAAGAGCTAACAGCTAGCTAATTAGGCTAAATGACCTAAATGTGTTGCTGCTGTCCTAAACAAGGTTTTACAGTGTTTTCTTTTTTTAAAGTTGTTTTATTCATCCTTAAATTGTACTCAGTTTTAAATTGCAGTTATTTACATGGAATTTACTTGCATAAATATCTCTTTGAGCAGCAAATAATGCTCCCTGTGTATTTCTATTGAAATAACAGTGTAACGTGAAATTGACGGTGATGTGAAGCTTGATAAAATAGCATCACATAAACTGCTGTGGAAATTTTGAGCTTTTTAAAGCGGCTCTCTGGAGCATTTTTCTCTGTATCAAAGTTTTCTAAATGTTTTAAATGATATTTCAGGTCTAAACTATGATCTATGGGTTGAGTTCCACAACATCTGTCATTCTGATGAAGACCCTCCTTCCTCCTAGAGACCCCTTTCCATTATTTCTTGCCGCCGACATTTTTCAGCCAATGAAATTCAAATTTCTGCATTCTCTCAACATGCACGCGCATCGACCAAACCTGTACCAGTAGGGGGCGCTGTCATACAGGACGCTCCCTGTGTTTCTCTGCCGTCTCAGCCGTTCACTGAGGACTCACGGCTCATTTCTACTAAAAACCTACCCATTCTCCAGATAAAGATGGATTTATTTTTATTTTTAAACCTTTCACCTCACAGAATGGCAAGGCTTGACAGGATTATGCGTTTATTTTGGTCAGAAAGTTCATCCAGGGCCGAGTCAAGTTCAGCTTCAGAGTCCAGCAGCAGCTCGGTGCTACCTGAGCTAATGTCAGAAGCAGCAGGGACAGAGAGGGCTCATCAGACCCTCGTAGTGTTGTTGGAATAAGATTGTGAACTGTGAGTGATTAAACCCTACACATTGAGCGGTACAGTTCATGTCCGAAGTATATGCGCCGCGTGCACGTGCGCACACGCGACCGGACGCGCATGTCGAGGTGTTTTGAGGAGGAGCCTTTGGACGCTAGATTCAAAAACTGCTCTCTTGATGAAATCCTCCGGAGTGCCGCTTTAAAGCTAGCTGTGCTTGAGCTCAAATAGCCATTTGCTTCTCAATCCTGCTGGATTTCCCCAACAACATTAATTGTTTATAATCTTTACACAGGAAAACACTTAAAAACGCCCCAAATCCTTTTACAGATTAATTTGACCAGTTTTTATTTTTTGCTTTAACTGAAACATAACACAAAGGTCATGGCTACTCATGTTAGCCGTTAGCTCATCAGGCTTAAAGGACATAAACTCTGTTTTTAAGCGGTCTAACAGGTAAGTTAGAAATTATTGATAAGTTGAACACAGAAACACACTTCAAAGTGGCCTAAAAATCCCTTTAATGGTCTCGCTTTACACTCTGTGACGTTTATGTGCAGCTTCGAGGTGGAGACTGTTGTATATCACCGTGTTGTGCATGAGTCCTACCATCGCCGCTGGGAGAGAAGTACAGTAAAAACACATTAAGCATTTCGCTTACAAACTCACTGGAGGGCTGCAGCGTTTCCTAATGCTCAGTGTTTTTATTGCCCACATCAGTGTCTGTGTGAGTGCATATAAAATATTAGAGAAAATAACTGTGTTCTTGTGCATGTGTGTGTGTTGGTGTGTGCCTGCATGCTTGGTGCCCCACAGCCATCTGGTATCTGGTCAGTGCAGTGAGATTTGGAGGGCACCTGGCCAGCAGCTTGCTCACCTGGCAAACCCCTGCCAGCCACCACACCTGGCTGGGCTGGCAGGGCTGGCACAGAGGGAACAGGAATAATGTGTTAAAAAGTGCTCCAGAAATAATTCAGTGATAAACTTGCAGCTGGGTTTATACTGTTATGGAAGTTACCAAGATTAACAAAGTGTGTATGCAACACCACTGATTTAGAATATCTCAGAGTCTGGAGCTCAACTCACTCCATAAAGTTGCATCTGTTCCTACAGTTTGTGCCAGACTGTGCAGGCCCATCAATTTAGCATATGATGGCACTTCCTTCCTGCAGGTTGTCCTCTGCTATCAATTACACACTCCTCTGCCTGCAAGAAGGATGCTCTTTGTCCCCTGTTGTACACACACAAACAAACGCACATGCACACAGAGGGACAGACACCTGCAGAGTGTTTGTCACCTCTTCTGTTGACATCTGCAACTGCGTGGCATTGTGGGAGAGAAGGCCATCTGGTGTCAGTGAGGCTGGATTAGTCAGGGGGCAAGTGGGCGCGATGCATCACTCGGTTCTTTTTTTGGTAGTTCGAGGTGTGTGAGGTGATTTAAAATGTTCTTGTTCAGTTATGGGGTTAGACATTTTGACTATGAGTAGGAAAAGCACAGGCGTACCAATATGGGCTGCATTCTAATCCTGCAGCCTTGCATGCTGGTTGTTCTGTAGAAGTGCTAACGAGCAAAACTTCTAAATGGAATGCAGCCCTTGTGCATTCCCTACTTTTGCAAGTAAAATTGCCTGCTGTGAAATAGATTTTTTATGAATAAATAAGTGAGATCATTGCAGAAAAATACCATTTTGTTTTGGGTAATAAATAATTGTATTTTCCTCAAGAAGTCTTTCCAGTGAACGCCTGACATTTTAATGCATGCAAAGATTTTTTTTTAAATATTTATTTTGACAAGGTTAAACAGCAGGCTCTTATTCTGAGCACTGACAGTACATTTTTATCTTCAAATGTGAATCCATCACAATCCCCTGTAAAACTCCCTTTTAACAGGAAAAAACGTCCAACAGAACCAGAACCAGGCTCAGGCCTTGTGTCTGACCGGGGACGGGGAGGACTGGAAGAAGACAAAGACAGAAAAAATTCTATGTCACAGGGTTTGTTGGCTAAAACACGAAAGGAAAACAAGCAGGGAGAAGTCTTCCAGAAACAGAAGGATCAACAAGCTGCTCAGAATATTTTAGTTTGGGTTTTTTGTTGGTTTTTTGTCTGTTTCAGATTAAGATTCTGCTGCCAAGACGTTTCCAAGAGCTGCAACTTTCCAATACAATAAAACAAACATTATAGACCGATGACATCCTGAGCAACCCAAACCATTGGTTTTGTTTAGAGCTATAAACAAATTGTATTAACATGGTAACATCATCCCAAAGCATTTATGTTGGAATTCGCTGCCTCTCTAGGACTCAGAAGCATCTCGGTGGCCATGCAGCCTCATCCTGGTTTGATTGTGGAGATGCAGCATGGCAACAACCACCAGAATCCTAAATAATTACCTTCTGCAAGAACAAGAAGTCCTGGAACAGTTTGTCTATTATGAACTCTGATCTCTGCAGCACAGTAAACTGTAAAAAACTTGGAACTGATGAAGAATCGTCACTTCAAATTTAAAACCTTTGCACAGCTTCGCAAGTTTGTGCAGGGAGTCAGCATCTGCATTCATTATGCTGAGAAAAGTTTGTGCATAACGGCTCACTGTACAACAGTGTGTGTGCTTAAAATGGAAAACATGTTGACAAGAGGGCTGGAAAACAGCTCAGCAGCCCAATAAGATATTCAGAGCTGCTTCAAATTATTCACCGTTTGAAAAAAGTTTCTGGCTTCGTTGTGTGAAAATAAATAATTGGCTCAAATGTGGAGAAAACAAATAGCCTCGATCCCCAGGAATACTAAGAAGGAA
The DNA here is from genome assembly GCA_006937965.1 of Callopanchax toddi. Lineage (NCBI taxonomy): Eukaryota > Metazoa > Chordata > Actinopteri > Cyprinodontiformes > Nothobranchiidae > Callopanchax > Callopanchax toddi. The sequence goes on along the minus strand of SSNR01000058.1, from coordinate 1,540,469 downwards.
CAAACTGGAAACTTGTGTGGAAAAATGACAGCAGCTTTTTAAAGAATGATATCACAGAAACAGATAAGAGAGACATTAACCCAGATATTCCTGAAGGACGAGTGTGTGTGTGTGTGTGTGTGTGTGTGTATGTGTCTGTGTGCAGAACGTCCGTTTGGCTGTAGGTCTGCTCATCCAGCCGGCCGGTGCACCACAGACAGATGTTCTGCAGCGCCACGGGCACTGTGTGTTCTAGAAAAAAGCCCCAGACCAGATGCTGCTACCTGGTGTCCCACCCGCCTCGCCTGCCGCTCAGCTGCAGCGGACATGCTCCAGTGGCCATCGCCTGACCTCAAAACGGGCTTTTGAGACGTCAGTCACGGCTGATGAAGCAGAGTTAAGCAAAAACCCGAAAGATGGAGTTTATTTCTGTGAAATATTGTGTGGCATCATAAAACATCAAAAGATAAATGTTTGCTCCAGCCTCTTTTTTTTTTTTTTAAGTTTTGCTCCCTAAAAACATAAACAGACACTTTCTCTCCACTGTCTGCTTTTACCAAACCGTCCCAGAGATTCAAAGGCACGTCGAGATTAAAGATCTTCTTGTTCTTTTGAAGTTGTAGCAGTGTTTTGTGTTTCTTCTCCTTTTTTTGTAACAAATGCAGCCTGGTAATGGTGTTTTTTAGCTTCGTGGTTGGTAGTGGTGACCCAGAACTGCCAGAAGGAGCGGGAGCTGGCCTGACGACCAGGCTCGTGTCTCAGAACTCCCCTAATGAGGAATGTTTCAGTAATGGAATCACTTCATTGTAACCTCAAAGGACACAGAGTTTGTACTCAGGCTGTTTTTTATTTAAATAAATGCGATGCATGTGGGGAGGGGGGTGCAAACAGAGAATTGCATCTGGGTGGTTTTGTTTTGTAGCATCATTCCAACTCAAGCATGTCTGGATTATTTCCTCTGACTTTCTCATTTTCTAAGAGATTGTTCAGTTATTGTCCTGCACATCTGCTGCTTTTGCTATCTTGTTTTTAATTTATATGCAACAATGAGTGCAAAGAAACTTTCTCTCCCCTTTTCTCTCTTTTTTTTTATTTGTAACTAATGAATCTTTGGTTGCATTTGTTGGATTTAATAGTGTCTCAGAACGCTTTGATGTGACGCTTTGATTCCAGTTCAGCTTTGACTCCAAAAACAGCTCATTGTTCTCGCTTTTATTAGCTGCTCTATCTCTTAGATTCATCACAGTGTGCTGTTTATCAGTGCATCTCATTCCCATCTGCTTGAAGAGGCAGCAGAGAATCACACTGCCTCCTTGTGGTTGCTGTTATTACCAAACACAAGAGAATAGTTTTGGGCAGATGTCAAGCAGACAACACCCTGGAGCTGGAGTGGTTTGATACCAAGATCCACCAAGTTTCCACTCCTGGTTATGATAATAGTCTCCCAGTCTCTGTCGTGGGCCCGTTTTCCTCCAAGTCACAAAACTTCACCAATCAATGTTCCTTATTCTAATAGAACTGGCCTGAGAAGAGGAGAGGGAATGAGCTGGTGTCAAATCAATCCTCAGAGAGGTGAAGACCGCAATCACAAACGTCTGAAAGTGACGGAATGTGCTCCACGTCTCCCACGACGAGCAACCTTCGCCGAGATCGCTCAGGAAAACCATCAGAAGTTTAAAAGCGTGAGAACTCACATTTTCTGATTTGTGTTTGTGTTTTCTGAAACGTTACACGCTTCGTATGTTTTCTGTTGCATTTTTCACACAAATTTTCCGGCCAGTGCAAAACAGTGAGATGTAATATTAAAGATACACAAAGGAAACGAAATCAAAGACCTGATTATTCCAATCAGACGTCTCTCTGGCTCACAGATCGCTTGTTCTTCTCACCCCAATGAGCTCAAGAAGAAAACATCCTGAGTAAATCCTCCAGCCGACAAGACAAACTAAACATCTACCAAAACCACGCAGGGCCGCAGAAAGCACTTTAACAAAGGAAGAATGTAATGAACCGAAGGTGTCATCTCCTCAATACATCATCCTGAGTGAATTTGCCAACCTCACTCTCTTTACCTCTGAGCGTGGTAAATGAGGATTTATGCAGCCATCGCTTTATCATTCTTTACTTTTTCCCCCCATGAGGAAAGCACACGGCACACGAGACAGATATTTCCACCAAAGGCAATATCCCCTCGCAGTAATCATATCAGAGTGGGAGAATGGCTCATTAACATATGTTAGGCATGTCAGGAATTTACAAGCTCCTTTTGGAAGAAGCCTTTCGTCAGACTGAGGCTCCCAGCCGTATGGTGTCTCCTTTGAGGATGCAACCTTCTTATTTCCATATACGTCAATCATGCAGTGTGTGGTATTAAGAAATATTCTGAGTCATAAGGGACGGCTCAGTGATACGGAAAAAGTGCCTGCGCGCACGTTTATTAAAGCAGCATAATGAAAACAAGGCTATGAGGTCGTTTTATTGCCATGTAAAGTGGGATGTGTTTACTTTTCTGTGCACGCTTGAATGCATGCATGGAGCTTGACACCAGACACCAGCCAGACTAACAGACAAGTCCTGAGGCTGCTGAGCTGCTGCTGCAGGACCCAACATCTGTTCACTGCAAGACCAAACGCTGGCTTTTCACCTATCAGTGTGGCACCAGTGGAAGGGAATGACCTATTTATCAGCGTCAGCTCTGAGACGGCTTGATTTGCTTTGGTAAAGGATGAGAATGTTTCAGAATGTTAGCATTTACATACATACATTTACATACAATATAAACAGGCGTGCACATAATTAGTCCGCCAGTACGCATGCACACCAGATATTATGCATCATACCAGAACGTGCCTTTGCAGACCAGCGCTTTTGTGGTCCCGATGACGCTGACGGCGATCTGACGAGCTTCACATCCTGTTGCAGCGCAGTGAACGTGTGCTCACATGGCCTCTGACGCTAGTAGACACACATGCGCAGGACTTCTGACACACGCATGCGACACCGGTGACATACGTGCGCAGCACCGGCAACACACACACAGTCGCAGCACGTCCGACACACGCCCGCAGCTCACACATGCCCAGCACTGGTGACACTAGCGCACAACACCAGCGAGAGCCTCGATGGAAAAACTGTGTGCACCCCTGAATATAAATAATTATATGTTGTTTTTTTACTTTCTAAAAAAAAATGTGTTTTTTTGCATGTGCACATATGTCAAGAAAAATAACGATTTTCTTTTATGTCAGAGTTATTTCAAAAGTTACGTTTTAGTTAAATTAGTTTCAGATTTTAACCCTATAATTAAATCAGACAAAAAACTGTAGGATGACACTGAGTTTAAGTCAGCATGAAGATTTATCTTTTATTTTTATTAAGTAAAAACACAAATTAGCTAATAATCTGTTAATTCTGTGCCATTTATTGGCCATCAGCCACCAAAACCCATGTCAGTCAACCTAGTGTGAACAAATTATTCTTTTGACTTTCACTTTTTATCTCTACATTCAAAGTTAAAGTAGCAGATAAGTCGAATCAGTTAAGATGTAAGCATGAGGGCACATCAGGCTTTTTATTTGGTGGAGTTCTGATGCACTAAACCTGCAAATTTAGCCTTATTTCTTTAAAGTTTTGCAGAAAATGTATAAAAAATTCAACAACATCTCGAACCCTCACGTGTCTATGCTGTAAATAAAAAGTTTGCTGTGCGAGGAGTTGACCTGGGAGCTGCTGATGCTCTGGACTTCAGCTGGATGGATGCATCGTTCTAACTTTAAGCTGAGAAATAAACACATATTTCAGTCTTAAAGAGCATTTTGGTAACAAGAAGAAAATTGCAGGAGTACTGAGGTGGGTGGGACTGGGATGTCCTGCTTCAAAAGGAAATAGATCCATTTGCTGTGATGAAAAAACGTGACTTAATAACAGCTTGGAAGAAGTTTGAGTAGAAACAGGAGGTAGATGGAGAGGAAAGTCACTCTATCCAGTCTTTTGCCCCAGCAAATGTCACTTCAGTGAGTGAAGACACGTCCATTTCCATCACCATCAGCTCGCTCTCTTTCCTTCACATTCATTGTCATTGCCTTTTCCCTTTAAGTGCACTTTCGCCCACACCACTTGGAAATTGATTGAAACAAAATGTCACAATTATGCCCTGTAGCTCGCCGCTTCAATTATTCATCAATTAGGGGCTAGGCTTCTTTTTTTCTTTCCTCTGAGCTGATTTTTCATTCAGTTTGCTCGAGATGTATGGCTCCCCTGCTGTTAACCAGTCCAAAGTCATTAGTTTCTGGGTTTGCAATTAAACCTGATGCATTATGTATGAGGCTCCGACTCAGCAGACACACGCAGCAGAAGCAGCGGCCGAGGCAGCTAGTGAACAAGCTGGTATAGGCTCTGGAGGCGTGGATGAGAAATTAATTTGCTTGCAATGAAGTTCTCTCCATCCATCCATCCATCTCTCCCTCCTCTCTCTTTCTATATTTCTCTTGTCTGGCAGGATGGAACAGATGAGGATGGAGATAAAGATGGGACACAAAGACAAGAGATGGAGACCGTGAAAGATTTATGAAATAACAAAAATACCAATTTTAGTATTCCCTGAACTGTATTTATAATATTCTATAGATGAATGTGTTTGTTGGTCTTCATAAAAACTTTAAAGAATTAAAAACTGATTTCAAGACAATTTACATGGAAATGTCAATGAAAATAACATTGTGTTGAAAAATCCTTATTAATCCACTCATATCCTCATCCTCCACCTTCTACCTCTAACTTTGTTCAACTACTGGTTTTATTAAGAGTTTAGCTCAGTGAGATTGGGCCCTGATCATTTTACTGTGTTACTTTGCTGCCACCTAGTGTCCATTATGGCAAATGTCACTTAAAAAAATGAATCAAAAACATCTAAATGCTTCAAAAACACAAAAATTAACACGACTAGTTAATAGAGAAACATATTAAGGTTTGTTGTAAAATGCTTGTTTTGATAAATGTATGTAGTTTTAAACAATAAAATGCTCACATTTTGCACGTTTTATTGTAATTATCTTGGAGCATCTTCAGCACTTAAGATCTGAAACAGGAGTTCCTCATGTTCACACTGTGTAGAATTAAAACATGAGACAGCACACATTCAGGCTAGGCTTACATAGAGTGGTGCCAGATAACGTTTCTACTCTAAAGATAAAATCATGATCGTATTTAACACAAAACCAGCGTTCTTGATTATTTTTAAATCTAAAAAAAAAAAAAATCAAAACATCTGAGAAGTTGAGAGACATTCTGTCACAGTGTTGTTTCATTTATTTGAAGTTAACTTTAAAGAAGTTGATCTGCCATGTAAAGTTCAAGGTGAGGTTTCCATGCCAACCAAACAGTATTTTTTTTCTTATATCTTCAGATAGAGTGAAATGTGCAAAATGTGTTGGAAAAACATTTCTTCCTAATATGTTTCTAAGCTTTGCAAAATGTTTAAATGGGATATAATTAGAGTTCAGACTAGTTTAGATATATTTTACTCTTAGGGGAGGTGAATTTCTTTCCATAATTTTGCATACAGTTCATATACTATTTCTTCAAATATCTTTTAATAACAAGGTCATTAATTTCATCTTTGCAGTCACATGAAGAACAAAATTATCAACCACTTTTCAAATGTTCTTTTCAATATTTTGCTCAGATTAACAAGGCAGCAAAGGTCGATTACTGCTCATCACCTACGTTAGGATGTTTGGTCCATCACACAGAGGAGCACAAATTAACTATGTTTCTGGACAGTGGAAGAAGACCCACATATGCACAGAGAGAACCTCCACACAGAAAGGCCCCAGCTGAGCTGTGCGTCTGTGAACCGCAACAGTCAGCATTTAACAGGAGATAGTGTGTTCATTATTAAGGCTGGTCAAAGAAAACTTAGCTGAAGTGCAGTCATTGTTGATTTTCTGAATTTATTTCTGATGTGGTACAAATAAAACCAAGAGGGGAGGCAAAGGATGCAACACACGAAATGGAGCATGTTTAAGCTCACCCATATTTGGGGCGGCATATAGCTCAGTTGATAGAGTGGCTGGTCTGGTAACCAGAGAGTCACCAGCTCAATCCCCAGCTCCGGCTGGGTTAGATAGTCATTGTGTCCTTGGGCAAGACACCTCACCCAACTTGCCTACTGGTGGGGGTCAGAGGGACCTGGAGGGCACCGGCGCATGGCATCCCCACCTCCGTCAGAGTGTCCAAGGGCAGCTGAGACTACAACAGAGTTTATCACCACCAGTGTGTGAATGGGTGAGTGACTGTTTGTATTGTACAGCACTTTGGGGAGTGCTCAGCACTCTATACAAACCGTTTACCATTAATGCTCTTTACAACCCAAAAAGTCACAATTTTATGCACTGAGATGGTTGAAAAAGTTCTAGTACTTACTACGGTGGCCCCTAGAGACAAAACACATGCAAAACAGAAAACATATGCAAAATAACAAAAACACATGCAAAAACCCAAAACACATGCAAATCAGAAAACATGCAAAACCCAAAGCACATGCAAAACAAAAAGCATTCCAAAACTGAAAACACATGCAAACCAGAAAGCATGCAAAAACAGAAAACACATGCAAATCAGAAAGCATGCAAAACTGAAAACACATGCAAACCAGAAAGCATGCAAAAACTGAAAACACATGCAAACCAGAAAGCATGCAAAAACCCAAAACACAACGGAAGTGCTCCAGGACGCTAGGGGGCAGTGCAGAGCTCGATTTGCAAGATAAACAGGAAGTTACCGGTACTTTAAAATTTGGAGTTGACCACTCTGGCTGACACAACTGGCTAAAATAGAGCTCTTAATTTGTCAAAACGTCAAATAAAATAGTAGAAGAAGACAAAGGTACAGAGTGTAGGATGACCATAATTAGATTTTTGAAAAAGAGGACATTTGGCTCAGTCGTGAAACATTTTGATACTGTTTAATGAAAGAAGACTTAAACCTTTTTAATGTATGTAGTCTCTGTGTAGTTTTGAAGAATAGTTATGTAACAACCTTATAGGCTTTCAAAAGTCAAACAGGTTAAACAAATTAATTTAAAAGCTCAACAGGAACTGGATTTGAACCTACAACCCCCAACAGCACAAACCAGAGACACAGCCACCACACCACCTCCAACTCAAAGTAATCAACACAAAAATCATTTGATGTAGTGTTAAAGTTATATTGCAAAGGAAATACTGTGAACTGTTGTTTGTTCTGTCTATGAGAAGGACGTCACAATCAAAACGGACTGCTTCATTCGCACCAGTTACTTTAAGTACATGTCTATTTCCAGCAGAGGTCGCGTTAACTGGAAATTTTCCGTATTTGATGGGCACCGGTCATTCTGACAGGTGTGCGCGTGCGCGCCATCCCGTCCATCAGACCATCATTGGCTATCACTTAATTGTCCCCACTAATAATTGGAACCAAGGATGCAGAAATAGCGCTGCATCTCCACCACTGTAGCCCAGCAGACTGAGGTTCTGCAGAGCGCAGACCTGTGATCCACACGTCCTGCGCTCTGCAGCAGAAGAACCACAGGAACTGGTCCGCCAGAGCGCATCAGGTGTCAGACCTGATCTGCACAGAGCTGCACCTCACCTGATGCTGCGCAGCGCTCGACTCCGAATGGAGAGTTTTTAGAAATGTTTATATGATGACTAGATCGACTAATTTAGAGTCTAATCCTATGAATTTATGTGCTAAATGGGCCCGGTGTTAGATCAATCAAGTAAATGAAACCGAGCGATCTGCAGCTTTTAAACAGGTTCTCCAAACCGTGACATCAGTGGAGGATGAAAAGATTAACAAACATGCAATAATATTTAAAAGTAATGAAATAATGCTACTGAAATAGTAATTATTATAATTTTTAAAATTAATAAGTGACGGTTAAAAACAGATTATGATCGGATTTTTAAAACCCTGTCAGTCAAATGACGGAAAAGAAAAAAGTCTAGCGCAACCTCTGATTTCCAGTGAAAAATGATAAAACCCATACATTTTCATTGATTTCTGAAACCCCCTGGATGCCCCAGACAGAAGGTGAAAAGTGAACATGTCAAGGAAAAGGAAAAAAGGACGTTTGATTAAATTACTTCCTGTTTATCTTGTAAATCGAGCTCTGCGCTGCCCTCTAGCGTCCTGGAGCACTTCCGTTGTGTTTTGGGTTTTCGCATGCTTTCTGGTTTGCATGTGTTTTCTGTTTTTGCATGCTTTCTGGTTTGGATGTGTTTTCTGTTTTTGCATGCTTTCTGGTTTGCATGTGTTTTCTGTTTTTGCATGCTTTCTGGTTTGCATGTGTTTTCAGTTTTTGCATGCTTTCTGGTTTGCATGTGTTTTCAGTTTTTGAATGCTTTCTGATTTGCATGTGCTTTGAGTTTTGCATGTTTTCTGATTTGCATGTGTTTTGGGTTTTTGCATGTGTTTTGTCTCTAGGGGCCACCGTAACTGTCTGATCTACAGTCAAATCCAAAGTTGGACCTGTAAAGCTTCATGAACCCATTTTCCTTTAATGATATTTGAACACTAGCTTGTGCATAAAGAAGGAAACACACAAATATCTTGTTTTTCTTTATAAGTCATCAGGCCCCTGTTTTTTAAGATCCACATTTTTGAACTGTTGGCTAAAAAACACATTCAAAAAGCAAAAAGATGAGCAAATGACCCAAGATGACACAAATTACTACATCTCCCTGAAAATGTATTCATATTGTTAATTATCACTGTTTCATTGAATGTTTTGTGGGTTCAGATGGAACACGTTTCATCCTTGTGTTTTTTGTGAATCCTGGTACTGTTGGTCTATTTGGCAGTTTAGATTGCTCTGTTTGCCTTCATTCTCCAAGACATAAACAACTTGACAGTCTTCCAGACCTTCAACAGTCTGTGGCTGCTTAACAACTTGTTTGATGATGAACGTCTCATATGGTGGGATAAGCACCTCCTCCTCACCTTTACCACGCTTCGGATAATCTTTCAAATATGCTCCCAAACAAGTTTGAATTTTAAAGCAGGTCTCACTACCAAACTGACTCAGGTCAGGGTCCAAAGAGGTGGAAGCGACGAAACCAAAACGCATTTTCTGGTTGACTTCACCTTCAGTTTCATCTCTGGTTCGTCTATAGGTGGTGTGACACTGCGGTTTACTTTTCAGGATTTGTATGGCTGAAGTCAGATAGAAATGTAAAGTGTGGAACTGGAATGCTCCTCCGTATTCTTCTCTTTTTGTTTTGACCTCCTTGTTGATATCACCATACCCAACATAGCCTGTGTACATACAGATAGCTTGTAGGTGATCTGCAGTCAGAGCCGAGTCCTCTGAACTTATTTTTAACTTTTCCTTCAAACAGTGTTTTCCAGCCTTCATGGTCTCGTTCTTTGGAGAACTTCTCATCAAGTAAGTCCTTCATTGTGTCCCTGCAGCCCTCGTACATGTCGTCCACTGAATCTTCAACCATGTCCAGCTGGAGGGCCGAACCACTGTGAGGGACCTGAAGACACAACAAAGATTAAAGAGATGCTGTAGGAGGGAGAACAGAGAATTATTCTTATGCAATAAATATCAAATCAAATGAGTCAAAATATCACTGACAAAATAAACCTTATTGGCAGGTGACAAATAAATAGGCACAAGTTAAACAACAAAGTTAAAAAACCATCTGAGGACCCCACCATGAAGTAATACAATCAGATAATAATTTAAAAAATATGAACCAAAAAGAATTACAATGAAATAAATGACTTCAAAAATGTTAAATTAACAATATAGAAGAAATACATTTTAAAAATGTGACAAAACCTAAATCTGAATGTCTTTGTGGGATATATTTCACACACTTTCTATTGGCTTCTTAAGTTTATCAAGACCTACTAAATGCAGGTCTTTATATGAGGACTCATCAGTCTGACTGACAGCACAGATACTCCTTTAAAAGAGTAATAAATCAAATAAAGGCCTGTTTGTTTCCCTACATCATTTAAACACTCAACCATCTACTGACCCTGACTTTGTGTTCATGGCTGCACATCTAATATTACCAACTCAAATCAATGCTCTTAAATCCTGGTGAAACTCCAAAGTAATAATTTAATAAACATACCAGCATTAGGTCTGTGGTCAGCATCCAGTACAGGTGTAAACTAAGTGGAATGATCAGCATGTTGAGATTAAAGATCTAGTTACTTACGTTAGGGATAATTTAGTGATCCGTTTAAATGTTCAGACAGTTCAGAGAGATGCTGTCTGAAGGAGTGACTTATACGCCTGATTTTATAGAACACTGAGAAGCAAACACTGAAATATGACTCCATCATCATCATCACACTTTAGTCTTATCAGTGTTTTATGACTTCTCAAGTGAAAAGCTGTTATATCAGGCAGAAATATGCAAAAACACAAGTCCTTTTGATATAGGTTCATGGATGGTTTAAGCTACAATAACCAGGATTTTAAATTTAAGGTCCATCTGTGAAGTAAAGCATTAGGTTTAGTCAGAAAACAGAACTTCCTTCAAATGCCTCTTTTATTGCTGTCTTTATGTAAACTGAACCATCTGAACCACTTCCCATCTTGAGCTTAAAGAACTGAATCATTTCACTCTTGAAAACAAGTTTATTTTGAATGTTTACGTCGACATGATGTACTTAAGACATTAACACTTCTGATAAATTAGGTTTTATGTACTTTTGAGAGTTTACGCTGAGCTTCAGGTTGTCTCTGAGTAAATGTCCATTAATCCAGTGTTTATTAGTCCTTTCTGTTAGAACCAATGAAACGCTCATTGGTTTATGAACACTCAGACTGCCCCGTCTCTCAGCTGTCCTCAGCGCTGGTTGGATCCTTTAGCTGCTCCACGCTGTTGTAGTGCTCTCCGAGACCGTACGCATGACGCATGTACCTGAAAATCATTTAAAAAGATAATGTAAGTGGTTAAGAGCTCTGAGAAATATTTTAATACAGTAAATTCATTAGTAACAAAAACTTGCACCTGCTTTAGAATAAGTGTAATGGCCATAATGCTATCAGTTTGTCAGTTTTGAATAGTTCAACTGTCACACATATGTGACTACAGCCCATTATTAGATAACCAGTAACCGTAGTTGTACTGTTAAGGGTGTCTTCATTTGTATAAAAGTTCATATAACATTTAAATTCTTAGTGGTCAAAACTTTAACTGACTTAACTGAAGCAGGTGCAAATTGAGTCATAGGTTTCCAACCACACTGATAAACTGTGTTTTGTTTAGTTTTTTTTATAAAATCTCTCCTGATAGAAATGTTTTTAAAATATAAAGAATCTTACACAAGAGTGAGGGGTTCTCCATCAAATTCTTCCCCAATCCTTAGAGTCGGTGAGTCAGACTGAACCACTTCTATCGGTAAATGAAGGACTTGGGTCAGAGCTCGAAGCTATGAAATAAAAAACACTGAAGTATTAGGTTGAATAGAAGACAAAACATTAAATACATGAACAGTGTATATTTCAAAGCATCAGTATTACAGAACCTCACCTCCAGCTGCCCACCCCAAGCTGCTGTTTGCTCCAAGTCACTGCAGTATTTCTCAAACTCATCTGTAAGCAGATATATTCAAAAATAAACATCTGGATGTGTAATATCCACAACTAAACTCTAACATGTGGTGTAACAAATGTGTTTCTTTTGCATGATTATACTTGCATATATGACAGTTAGGTAAACCAACAATAAATGTCATGTGACCTGTTGTGAAGATGTCACCAGTGTTGGGGTTAGTGAGGAACGGCAGGAAGTCATCAGCATTGTTCCTCATGCGCTCAGCTGTTTTGGACCGGAGCTCCGTTACACTCGAGTTTAGTCCTGGCTAGAATAAAACAAAACACGTAAGAACTAGCACTGTGGTAGGAATAAACCTATACGTTTGATTTAATAGAGGAGAAGTTTTCTCTATATGTTGTTAATTAAATAGACACCTGTGATCGCTGAGCCAGCTGATCTTCGATGGCTCGGTACATGCAGTGGCCATCGGAGGAAATCTCTTTGATCTGGAGCTTTTGTTGGGCGAGCTTCTGAGACAGTTTTAAACCCTCCTGGTGCCTCGCACCCTGCAGGTTTTCCACCTCTGCCTCCGCTATCCTGCTCTCTCGTTCCTTCTCCTGCGCGGCCTTCTTTTCCTGGAGAACATAATTTAAATACAAGAAATTAGTAACAAAAAACACAGCAATAATCACATCCTCATCAAAATTACATTGAGGTATTATATTTTAGGAAACGGTTGATAAAAACCCACTGCACTTCTCACCCTTCGTTTCTGAGCTTTAGTAACTCGTGGCTGTTTGACCTCTTCTTGTTCTCCACTTTCCACCTTCATGGTCTCCACACTGTTCACCACCTCCTCCACCTGACAAGGTTTAGTAAATAGAGCAGAAAGTTGGTATGGTGCAGACTAAAGTTCAATGCAGTTTGTTATCTTTGTCTAAATGTGCAACAATTTACTTTTCAAGAAATTTAAACCTGTTCAACAGAGCAACACACGTGATTATAAAGCTTTCTGTGTAAATAAAGGTTCCACCTTTTAGCAGGTGCTTTAAATAATCAAAATGAAAACATCTGGAACTGTACAGATGAAGACTTGGACGCCTTAATATTCAGACAAGTTTAAACTGTCAGAGTAAAAGCACGTTTTCTTTACAGTTGTAGATTTGAGCTGCCTGATTTCCTCCTCGTGTTTCTGATTCAGGTCGCCTTCTAGTTTTGCGATCTCCTCCGTCAACTGTTTCCGTCTCTTCTTGTCATTTTTGGGCACTGCGTTCTTCATACTCTGGATTTTACCTGAAGAATAAGCACAACGTCAAACAAAGCAACACACACAGGTGAATCTGGAGGTTGTAGCTTTGATGTTTAGAGTTTAACAAAAAATGTATGAAGGATACTGTTGCAGATTGCACTGATTAGATTTAGTGTTGATAGAAAAGGTCAAATAATAACACAACCCCTTGTTTTGTGCCCACAACTAAATGTTTATACAACATATTATAACAGGGTTTTAAGTCCTTGCTGCTCAATTTGTTTCAGTTTTCTATCTGTTGATTTATATCTCATACTGGGCATAACTAGTGGCATTTTCTAGTACTATTAAACATCAACTTGACATTTAAATGTAAGTTGATTCTGCCACATAATCTCATTCCTCTGAAATTATTGTTTTTGTTGTTTTTAAGTCCTTGTTATTGATTTGTATGTCTATGACCATTTTGTATGTGATTTTTAATTAACTGTCAAATATTAGTTTGATTTTCCTGCTGATTTAAGGTAAATCAGTTATTCTAAATATGTTTGTAGCTCTTATGTTTTACTTTTAAATTCATTTATCTCTCAAAATGTAAACAAAGACTGAATCTAATTGGTGACAAGCGGCTTCAGCTGACTAAATGTCCAGATTACAACACGAGGATGTAAATAACTGACACACCAGGTTAAAACACAGACGATAAATGTAGCTAACCCTGTAGATCCTTCTTCTCTTTTCGTTGTTGTTTCATCAGGAGCTCCTCCGGAGTCTCCACCTCCGCCTCCATGACTGACTACTGTTCGCCTCCTTCAGTTAATTTTTATAATAACCGTATAAATAAAACAGTTTTAATGTCGCTTCTTGTAAAATTGCCTACATGTCTGTCTCAGCAAAGATATATATAAAGTCCGCAATAAATAAAAACGTGGTATCATGGCCTTCCGGAAGATAAATGTGGTAGAAGAAGAGTTCTTCTTCGTCTAACTTGAAACCAAATGTGGAGAAATATTTCCACCTAGTGGTTACTTTGTACACTACAGTTGAAATATCCCCACAAGAAAAGCTCCAGTCCTTATCCCTTATCCCTTGTGAACAACATGATTCCCAAAAAGTCATTAGATAAAATTTATCAGAGTATGAGGATTAACTGGTTTTTAAATGCATAGATATCATATATAAAGGATATATATAAGGATATATGATATCTATGTTTAAATTTCCCCTTTCTCTCCATTTCTTATAGACACAACTATCAGCCACCAGTTTTGCCACATTTCCATGTTTTTATTTTTAAATATGTCAAGATTAACAATCTATCTTGCTAACAGCTCCTTATGAGAAAAACTTGCTTCAAAGTGCATGTTAATGTCTGTCAAATAGTTTTATCGTTTTCATAGATTTTGTAGAAATTATTTTGCAACAGGTTAATGATTTGTGTGTTAAAAGAATTCCTAAAAATCTCTAAAAAGTGAGATTCCCGAGGCTTCAGGGGTTAAAAAAGTGTAAACCGTGAATTATTGTTTGCATGAAAATGTGTATTATTACGTTTGAGCAGATGGTAGCTGAAGCCCTCAGATCGACGTGCGGTGTGACGTGGCGCAGAGCGGAAGAGCTTGTTTGTGTTTTGGTTCTGAGGGGAAGTTGCGAGAAGAAAGGAAGGAGGAGACGTGACGGGATTCTTGAAATTATTTCCTTGGCTCCCCCAACCATCTCGCCGCAGTGCCCCGGGGTTTTGTGTATATTTACCAAAGCGGCGGCATTAAAAAGTTGACCTCATCGTCTGGCTCTCAGGTATTTGACAGGTCCGTGTTAGCAGCTGGCTGAACGGTTAGTTGACATCAGTGACTTCGTTAGCCAGCGCTGTCGCTAGCTAACTCCAGCTAATGTCTTATATCCGATAACAGCAGGCTATAAAAAATATGTATCACATCCCACCGAGTTCATCGACTCTTTTTATGGTGTGGTCTCGTTAGCAAACTAATAAAATCTGCTTTAGCAACAAGTAAACACTTTGTTTAACCAACAGCTATAAGGGTGGGTGGAATGCTAACAAGTGCTAACAAGCTAATAAGGGTTTGGCTGCTTCCCTTTAAGCAAGATAGCTTTAGCATACAAATTTAATAATATAAAACATGAAAGCTTTTTGTGTCATTTTTCTTCTCATAATGTAGTCGAGGGTCATTTTACCGTCTAGTTAAAGCAGACGAAAATAGTACATAAGCTAATATGCTACAGGACATTTGTTGAAGGCGTCACTTTATTTAAATTAGACGCAAATCTGCTGCTAATGGGTAAGCTAACACGAGTTTCAGCGTGTTTATAGTCAACTAGTAGAAGTTTAATCCAAAATTGTGAGCATAGCATGGAGTTCGCACTGTTTGTTGACAGTCCATGTCAAAAGTCTGGGTAAACACAGGCTGTCCTTGCCACTGTTTCCTGTGTGATTGTCATGTTTTAGAAGATTATTAGTTATAATCTGCTCATTAAATATGAAGATGTATTGTCTTAACAACCCCATAAAAGACCATCTATCATCCTCAAAGTAAAGACACACCAGCTTCAAATGTCATGAAACCTCCAAAGAAGTTTAAATAATGCGTTTTAATCTAATTGATGGACAAAAATGTATAATTTATCTTTAGAATTTAAGTTTTATAATCATAGATGTAAGAAAAAATCCTGACATTTAAATGGTCTTAAAACTTTAACAGATTATAGGACTATATCCCAGAGAAATGTACCACAATATGGGTTTCTCTAATTGCTAGACAAGTTTCTGTTAAAATATAAGTTATAATATGAAAATAAACAGCAATATATTTCACTTTTTTAAATTAAAAAATGTTGCCTAGTCAGGATTAAGGTTACAGCACAGGGTATATTAGAAGCATGTGGTTAAACAACAGGAATAATAATAATAATAATACAAGAGTTTAATGAAGGGATAAATAAGCACACTGTATTTAAAACAAGCAATAAATTATGCTTAGTAATAAATATTCCAAAAGTGGACCGTTTTCAATTATTCTGATTTGTTTTACACCCTTTGCTTTCAGTTTTATTTGACTTAAAAAGATCAAATCAAACTATATTTTTAAGTTAAGTAAATCAAAGGTGTTCAAAATATAAGTAGTTAATTCAATGCGGTTATTGTAACTTTTGCATTGACCAAATATTGGGTGATTCTGGTTTTGAAGGCCCATACTGATTTCCAATTCTTGCACAACTTTAACCTGCTGATACCGATTTAGGCAGATTCTGATTAATCTCAATGAACTATAATTACCAGAATACTTCACTACTTAAATTTGCTCCACTGGAAGATGAAACTTTGACTCGGAATACTCTTTTTATTGCTAACATGAATTAGCATTTGCTGATGGGCCATTTGCAGAAAAAGATGCATCTGATTTTTGAGGTTTAAATCATTCGATTATGGTTTGAGCATCATGCTGAAAGTTGGCTAGTTCTGATCACCAGATGATTTTTTTATCTTTGCATCTCCATTTTTTTTTTTTCTTTTTTTTCTTGGATTCAAAAATTCAACTAGAAAAGTCACAACCACATCAACATTTATTTGTGAACAGAAAAATATTGATTATGTACTTAAAATGTACCATTTTGCTTTGTTAACATTAAACAGCAACTATAAGACGTTTAAAGGGGAGTACACACTCACTGGTACGTTTGTGTCCCATTTTAGGAATCCATAAAATCACCCTCTGTCTGCTGCTCTCCCTGTAAGCTCAAACATAGATTGCTATCTCCTGACAACAAGCATCTGTTTTTTAGTCAACATTTATTCCTAAATAAGTTAGCGAGCGATGTGAGGTATGCATCTCTACAGCAGCTCTTGCAGTCGAAACAAGCCTGATTAACGTGGGTGTGTCTGTTTTCCCTCTGTCTCTCTCACCCTGTATGAATTACTGTTGTTTCACGACATTCTGTTACAGCTTGTGCTGGGATCTCTTTGTTTCTGTGATAATATATATATAAATACATGTCTGTGTGTTTTATCAGAAGACCGGTGTCAAAAGTGACACTTAATGTCAGTTTCAGAAAATGTGACCATTTTAAAACCACTTTGAGGCAGTGGCTCTGTGGACTGTAGCCGGTGACGATGTTCATTTAGTCAGTGCCCTAGGAAAGATATTTTAATGATTTTTTTTAGCGCTTGTTTTCTTCCCACAAAATTTGTTTTTTCAGTTTTATTTTTCAAATTTTCTTGTATTATTTTGATCAAAAATTTGTTTTCCAAAAGATTAAAACTGAAATGTTTATATTTGGGGAGAAACAAGCTGTGAAAAATGATGAAACTGGATTTCAAAGTGTCATCATTTGAACTTAAAAAGTAGAATTTCATTTAAAATCTGGCACAGCAGCACCTTCCCATCAGGTTGGGTGAAGGTTTTTGCTTTGTAACAAAATTACACACTACTTTAAGTCTCCTTTCTCCCGTCCACGTCTCACTTTCTAGCTGCAGTCAATATCTTGGAGAAAGAAAAATCTTTAATGAGGCAGAGTGAATACAGCCCAGCAGCAGAGGTGAGGAAGTTTATTGCCTCATATCCAAATATTACCAACTAATAGTTACCATATCGTGTCTGTAAAGACAGCAGCAGCTCTAGTTTGGGCTGCATTTGCATGTGAAATGATGATGATCTCCTTCACTGGTGCTGTCGCTTGCTGCTCTTTGCCACAACTCAATGAAAACAGAGACAGAGCTGCTCTGCTGAATAGTCAGGTCCTGTGCTCACAGGGCTGTAATCATTAAAGCATTTTAGGGAAAAGAAATGCTCTAATTATGAATAATTGTTATTCTCTTAGAAATAACTACTATACTCTTGTTTAATCACATTAAACTGCTTTAAAAATGGAAAAAGTTTCACTTCTGCTAGATCCATGCTGTTTACACTGAGGTCTTTTAAAGTTTTATGCAGTTTATACACTTTAAAGAATAAATCCTGATCTAAATTTCTTTGATTCACTATGACCAGTAACAGCAAGTGTCTTTTGAGTCATTTTTAGAATGATTTTACTTCTTCTTGCCTTCGAAGGTATTTCATATCAGACAGAAAACTTGAAGCTCTATTTTTAGTCCTGTAAAGTCCCTTGTACCAAAACAAAAACAAGAACAGATGCTGTGTGAGTCTTTACTCTTCTTCAACAAAATGACTCTGCTGTATATACATGCTTTCAATTATGGAAAAACGATTCAAATGTACATTCAGACATGCTTGTTGCTGTTTTTTCTAAACTTTGAAGTTTAGATATGTTCATTGTTCTGTGATATGTTTCCCGTGTTGTCTTGTTTCCTGCAGCAGATAGTGAAGTTTGTCCCGTGGGCTACCGGAGAATCTGATTAGGTCATGGCCAGTCGAGGAGGCGCTACGAGACCCAACGGACCCAACGCTGGGAACAAGATCTGTCAGTTTAAGCTGGTGCTGTTGGGGGAGTCGGCCGTGGGGAAGTCCAGCTTGGTGCTTCGCTTCGTCAAAGGCCAGTTCCATGAATTCCAGGAAAGCACAATAGGGGGTGAGGATCATCATCAAAGCTGTTTCTTATGTGTGTTTGTAGACTTGAAGGGCTTGTTTTGTAATCTTAGGATTGTATTTACATCTGAACTTGAATAAATCAAATAACATCCAAATGGATTTGACATTCGGAGCACCTTGACATTTGAAGCGTTGGTATATTTGTGACTTGTTTTGTGTACGTTGCATCGGAACGAGTGTGGTTTGGTGTGGCTATTGATCATAAAGTGCTGACTCATCCTCTCTTCCTCATCCTGCGCCCTCAGCGGCCTTCCTCACTCAGACAGTGTGTCTAGATGACACAACAGTGAAGTTTGAAATCTGGGACACTGCAGGTCAAGAGCGTTACCACAGTCTGGCACCTATGTATTACAGAGGAGCACAGGCTGCTATTGTGGTCTACGACATCACGAACGAGGCACGTGCACAAGCTGTTATTGTCTTAACATTTGACTGACTTCACGTTTAGGATTGCTACATGCAACATTTTGTACAAGAAGCTGGAGCATGAAGGGGGAGGATTAAAATATTGCACTTTTTGTTTTGCAGGAGTCCTTTGCAAGGGCAAAGAACTGGGTGAAGGAACTTCAAAGACAAGCTAGTCCTAATATAGTCATCGCTCTGTCAGGAAACAAGGCTGATCTGGCCAGCAAGAGAGCTGTTGACTTCCAGGTCAGACTAAACTGCTTTTTAAGCATCTCTTGCATTTCACAGTTTATTATAACGGTCAGATTTATAGATATTAAGCTAAAATTTCACGTGGTTATGGCTGAGAGTCATTAACATCACACACTCTTGAGTGCTAATGGATTGTGCAAGATTTTTTGATATTGTGTGAAATTATGCAAAACATTATTTTCAAGATTTGACCAAAATAACTTATCGACTCCATCCTTTCTCAATGTAAGGTCTTAGTTTCAAACTCTGACCTGAAAGGCAGTGGGTGATGAGTATTTCTTTGGAAGAATACAAGACCTTCAGTTTGTTTATGTAATTACTTTGAATGAATGATTTATTTGAACATCATCTCAGCTAGTACAAATAATGCAAATGTATATATTATTGCATGTTCAAAAGGAACAGGAAGACGCATAAGCTTTTAAAAATGTCCTGTCCCTTCTCCCATCTTCTTCAGTGATCAAAATCATCAGTTTCGCATGTTTTTTTTTTTTTTGCTATAGTTGCCTTTGTCTGCATATTTAAAGTACACATACACATCCTTAGATCATAAATGCCCACTTACATCTACACACACAAAATATCTGAGCATTAATCCTCTCGTTAACCATCTATAAACATCCACATAGAAATAAACAAACATGAAAATAAGTGTTCACCTCTACACATATCTACAAACATACCCCAAATTCAATACATTTCTGCAGCCATGATCTCTTTAACCTGTTTTATTCTGTTTGTTTAGAATATTCACGGTGTTCACTTTGCTCCAACAGGATGCTCAGTCTTATGCAGACGACAACAGCTTACTTTTCATGGAGACATCAGCCAAAACCTCTATGAATGTGATTGAGATATTCATGGCTATTGGTAGGTTATGAGTGTTTTCTTTACAGATAATAACCACACGTTTGTACATTGATCATTTGTGTCATTTTGATTGGGTTAGTTGGAATTTAACTAGTTCAACTCTATCTTCCATTCTCTGACAATGAAAGTTAGCTGTTTATTTAAATTTTGTTGTTTTTTTTTTCCCTTCCAGCAAAGAGATTGCCAAAAAGTGAGCCTCAAGCTCCAGGAGCCACCAGTGGGCGAACCCGAGGAGTGGACCTGACAGAACCCGCCCAGCCAGCCAAGGCCCCATGCTGCTCAAACTAACATGAAGAACACACTTTAGAAACTAGTAACTAATGTGGTCGATGCCCCAGATGCCACTGCAGCTACTAATGCAATGTCTCACTCATTGTTTAAAACATGAAGACGCCCTGTTTCCATACTTTTAGCTCCCTTTCAGTAGGAAGTCGGTGCCACCTCACTGATCTTTCTTCATGGTTCTGCCTCTTTTCTTCTGTTACAGTTCTGCTGCTACTTGGTGACGCCTCCTAACCACTCTGTCTTACATTCTGACATCCAGCTGGTTTCATAATATTGGTGATCGCTGATGCTAAAAGTCCACCGTTCCATCCATCGTCTTTGCTCTAACATTTAGATCAGAGTATCATTTTGAGGAAGTGATCACTTCCTCTTCCTTCTGTTTTTTTCACACCAGTCTTCAGTTTTTGATCATTTTTTGATGACTCTGTTGATTATTGTTTACTTGGATTCTGTTCAGGTTGTGTATATTTAAATGGGCTAAAATAGAAACAGAAGGAAAACTTTTTTACCTTTGGTTTGCAGTAGCACAAAAAGCCCGTCGGGGACAGTGAGCCTATTCTTGAGAAACCGAGAAAGACAAAGAGGAACCCTAAACTCTGTGACTTCTTTATCTAAAAGTCTAAAATGAATTATGGACTGTGGTTCTTTTCCTCTGATGTCCATGTTGTTACTTTCTATTACAAGTAGCACTAGTGTATACTTGCTTCTCCTACTTGTAGGCTTCATTCTGGGGCTGTGCCTGCTTGTAGTTGTCTATAGTGGCATTGTGCAATGATTTGCAGTATTACTCTCTGATTTGAGTGTCTGCAAAGACCATTGCAGCACTGCAAAAAAAACCCTCCTCATTCCATGATCATCCCATTCAGATCAAACTGGCCTTGGATGATTTATGCAGTTACCTTTTCCTTCATGTCGTGTTGCTGGACCGCTGTGGGGGGGGGGATTGCACAGGGTAAAAAGCAAGTGACTGACTGGGGGTCTCTTCATCACGTTAAAGGAATCAACATTCTTTGACACCTTGATTTAGAAAGTGCTTTAGACACATTCATGTGTCACTTTTGTTCTAACTCTGCCTGGGCTGGCTGGTGACTGATTTCATCTGCAAACTTTAGTCACACACTTTAGTGTGTGTGCATGTTTGAACACACATTTGCACAATGAAACACACGTTGACTTCATCCCATCAAACACCCCCCCCCCCCCCCCCCCC
>SSNR01000058.1:1497085-1519105 GCA_006937965.1 Callopanchax toddi | reverse complement strand
CCCCCCCCCCCCCCCCCGATCTTCAGCTCACATACAGTCTTGTTACATTTAACCTACATTTATGTCGAGCACACATTTGTGTTTTTCATGTTCCCATGATGCATTGTTACATACACAAATATTAATTACATAAAATATTTCTAGTCAATACTTCTTCTTTTTTTTTTTACTGGTTTGTCTTACTCATGCCTTGCACTAATAATGCTCATGAATTTATGTTATAATCTCAGTCAGTGTGTTATAAATATATACATAATATAAATATATAAATAATATACTGTAAATACGGTGTTGCAGTGTAGTCTACCTTTTTATTTTTATTTTCCTAGTGACAGAACTAATTGCTTGCTAGGGATAATCATTAGAAAGTTTAAAAAAAACTGTACAGTTAGCAGGAAAACAGCTACAATCTGGGTTTGGAGTTTTGTTGCTGTTAATTTTTTTTCACACAAATTGTTAAATTATAATCTGTGGTTGTCTTTATAAATATGTGTAGTATTATTAACATAAAAAATTACATTGCATTAATTTAGATGTCTGTCTTGTACCATTTTCTTTTAAAAAAACAGTTATACCCAAACTTATTGGATTCATTTGTATTGCCTATTCCAGAAATCTAAAGTACAACTTCCACTTCCTCAGGTGCGGGAGTTCAAAACTGATCTGAAAATCTACAATCCAGCATCTTTAAAACGTCTGTTAACATTATTACAGAGTAATCTAGAAGCAATATGACTGCTGTCACTTGGAACAATTGTAATTTCATTAGGGGTGTATTATTTTTTGTTTGTTTTGTTTTTGTTAACACTTCTTTGCAGCAACAAGACACATTTAAATTGAAGCATTTTACAGTAATGTTATGTAATGACCAAATAAATACTGAAATAAATCATGTTAGTTTGTGTGTGTGCGTGTATATGGTGGCATTTACTCAAAATTTGGTAGATTTTCTAATGGTATTTTTTCTTTAAAGGGTTTGATGTTGATTTATGTTATTTTGATGCAGTATTTATTATTTTCCCTAATTTAAAAAATCTGGGACTTTGTATAATTATAGAAGAAACCAAATTATCACTCCACAAAACATTTTTTCCTCTAGATTCGACCTTGAAATTTGGCTCCAATATGCTGGATTTTGTGACCTCTCTGAGTTGTAGTCCTGTGTATGAGCCCCCTAGCGGTGGAAAACGGACCTGCAGCGAGAAATTGAAAATAAGGATGAGCGCCATGTCTGATCCTCCGCTTGTGGAATAGAGCGGACGGCGGAGCGATCGTTTCCCGGGCCTGCGGTCCCTTCGGGTTTCGGGAGTGAATCATGGCCGACAGCGCGGGGATTCAGCAAGGTTCGCCGGCCATCGGAGCCGCGGGCCTGGTTCCGGCCGCTCCTGGAGCCGGGGGGACGGAGGGCTCCGGCGCCGCTGGAGGATCCGCACGTATCGCTGCGAAGAAGGCGCAACTCCGTTCGTCACCTCGGCCGAAGAAACTGGAAAAACTCGGAGTCTATTCATCCTGCAAAGTATGCGCAATTTGCACGGAAAACTTTAGAAACACATGTGTTTGGCGCGTTTATTCCAAATTAAAGGTTGGTTTTGGTTGCAATAGTTGTCTAAATGCAAGCGCAGCAAAGCAAAGGAAGCCATTGCAGCGCTTCAGTTTTTTCCCCCTCTCTTTAAAAAATGTTGCATGCGCGAGCCAGTTTAATAGAAAAGGCGACGGTGATATTTATGATAATTAAGTCTTAAGACTTTAGTGTTCGGCGGGGGCCTTATCGCTGCCAGCGCTCTGGTATTTTTACAGTTACTACGTTTCTGTCAAGGTGGGGGGTTGGTGAGCGTAAACATTGGCTCGGCGCTGGATTTTAGGGAGTTGCTGGCTGTGAGAACAGGCGCTGTGTCCAGGTCTGTGCTCGTGCGCGGTCTCGTACTTTCATCCGGAGATTTCACAGCCTCCAGACCGCCTGTTAGAGCGCGGTGGTAAATATACAGAGGAGTTTGGGGGGCTTATGCAGCGTATGATCCGCAGAGAGGGACGGAGTCTTTGTTTTGACAGGGTGACAGCTGCTGGAGTGGGCGGAGTTTGTTGTTGTCTCAGTGCGCATGCGCAGAACCGCTGACAGCGGCTCAACCTGTCTTTAGGAGGCAGGTTTCCTTCACTTTGCTAAGTTTTAACATGTGTAATTCTGTGCAAAAGTTTTAAACCATCCCTTATTTATTTATTTATTTATTTATTTGCTTCTTTGATAAATATGATTTTTTTTTTCCCCACAGCAATGAAACATTTCTATTTGTGGGTTTTTATAAATTAATTTGAGGCAATATGGTTTTTATGTCTAATGTAAATTAGCGTCTCCATGTTTTTAGAGTTTAGTAGTTATTTTAATTTTTAATCCAACTTCAGTGCATGCTTCATTTAAATTGTAGAGATTAAAATGTGGTGTAGACCTGCCAGTTCAAGGGTCAAAAGTAGATTTGTACTTTTATTTGTTTCTGTTCTAATTTACTTCCACTATCATGCACCGATGCTGATCTCTGATCTTCCTGCACAGCTCTGACCCACCAATACCAATTTATCTTAATGAACCATAATTAACAGTTTTCTTTAAATAAAAACTTCCATGTTGAAAAAATGTAACAGATATTATTAATTAGTGCTCAGAAATGTGGAGTTCACAGACTGGGAAAACTTCAATTTTTAAAATTTAGCCGTGGTGTGTTCATGGACTGGGAGAAACCAAATATTGAGTTCCAGGTTGGCCTTTTCCAGTTGTATTTATTTTTTGGTGCATCTCTATTTTAATAGGCTGAAGGACCCTGTAAGTGTAATGGTTGGAAAAGTCAGAACCCCCCTCCTACACCCCCCCAAACAGACCAGCAGTCCAACACAGTCAACCTGCAGGAGCCCTGTCGCAGCTGCTCACACACTTTGGGTATGAAAGCCTTTCAAGCACCTTTCCATAAAAAAAAAAAAACCAACTCTGTTTTTCAAAGTGATAATATCATTATTTTTCTCAGGTGATCACGTGACTCATCTTGAAAATGTTTCCGAAGAGGAAATGAACAGACTTCTAGGAATTGTCCTGGATGTGGAGTATCTGTACACGTGTGTTCACAAAGAGGAGGATGCTGATACGAAACAAGTCTACTTTTCCCTCTTTAAAGTAATTTCCTGCTTTTAATATTCTCTTTTTTTACACATAAGATAGTCAAACTAATTCAATCAAGCTATTAATTTTCCATTTGCCTTTCAGCTGTTGAGGAAATCTATCCTACAGATGGGGAAACCGATGTTAGAAGCACAAGAGAGCCCCCCGTTTGAAAAGCCCAGCATCGAGCAGGTAACGTAGGAAGGTTAAAGAAAAAAAACACCTTCCATTGTCATTAAACCACCTCACAGTTCTTTCTCTCTTTCTTCTGTTTACCAAAAAGGGGGTGAACAATTTCGTCCAGTACAAATTCAGCCATCTACCATCAAAGGAACGTCAAACCATCATGGAGCTGGCGAAGATGTTTCTGAACCAGATCAACTACTGGCAGCTGGAAACGCCCTCTCAGAGGCGCCAGAGGGTGCCAAACGACGACGCAGCTGGATATAAAGCCAACTACACCAGGTGGGACCGAGCGGAGGACCCTTTACAGTAAGTGGTCTCTGATCCAGTACCGTTATTTTATAAAGACGTTTCTGTGTCTAGATGGCTCTGCTACTGCAACGTGCCTCAGTTCTGCGACAGCCTGCCCCGCTACGAGACCACTCAGATCTTCGGCCGGACGCTGTTACGTTCTGTGTTCACTGTGATGAGGAAGCAGCTGCTGGAGCAGGCCAGGCAGGAGAAGGACAAGCTCCCCCCAGAGAAACGCACACTCATTCTCACACACTTTCCC
The DNA here is from genome assembly GCA_006937965.1 of Callopanchax toddi. Classification (NCBI taxonomy): domain Eukaryota; kingdom Metazoa; phylum Chordata; class Actinopteri; order Cyprinodontiformes; family Nothobranchiidae; genus Callopanchax; species Callopanchax toddi. The sequence continues at coordinate 1,515,227 of SSNR01000058.1, read as the reverse complement.
AAGTAAGACACACACAAATAAAACAATAAAAATGAACAGACTTCTGTTTAAACCTCAGAGTGCTCTGAAGGTGTGTTTACAGAAACATGGCAGAATATGTTTGCATTAACGTCATCGTTGGGTTTTCCTCCACTGTTTCACCAGAGTAAAGTCACGTTTGTGTTTTTCTTCGCTCAGGTTCCTGTCGATGCTGGAGGAGGAGGTGTACAGCCACAGCTCTCCCATCTGGAGCCAGGACTTCTTGGCAGGAGCTGCAGGAGGACAGATTCCCATCCACACAGGTAAAACACACACACACCTGACTTTTTTTTTCAGTTCACTTTTTTCTAATGTTGCTGTTGTTTCCTCTGCATAGTGATCAGTGCTCCCCCTGTAGCCAGACCAGTGTACTACAGCACCAGTCCTGTGTCGGCGGACCCGTCCACCTGTGGCAGCGTCAGTCCCGCCAGGAAACCCGCCTCAGTCCTGGAGTCAACCCCAGGTATTACCACTGTAAATATGTCATGTCAGAATCTGTGCCACTTCATCTGCCCTTTAATCAAGATACAAATGATCTTGCAAAGGGAGCCCTGAAGATGAGCTCATAGTCTGCTAAATTTAATTTAAAGGCTGTTTGATGCCTTTCTTTGATTTTTTGTATCTTATGATTTAACATGGAGGGTCGTGTGAACTGTGTTTATAGTTGGAGAAAAACGTAAAGCCTCAGAACCGCTTCACCATGAAGAAAACAAGAGGCCCAGGGTTCTGGGCGACATCCCAATGGACCTCATCAACGAAGTCATGGCAACCATCACCGACCCCGCCGCCATTCCAGAGGTAACCTGTTGATCCCCATTATAGAATATCTGGCCTAAACGCTGATCGTTTCTGTGCGTTTATCAAGGAAACTAATATTCTCTGTCCCCCCCACTTCCTGATCAGACCAGTCTGCTGTCGGCTCATTCTGCCCGGGATGAAGCTGCACGCCTCGAGGAGCGGAGAGGGGTGATCGAATTCCACGTCATTGGGAACTCTCTGAATCAGAAACCCAACAAGAGGATCTTGATGTGGCTCGTTGGCCTTCAGAACGTCTTCTCCCACCAGCTCCCCCGCATGCCCAAGGAGTACATCACACGGCTGGTCTTCGACCCGTGAGTTTTTCTAACTTTATTCACGTCCAGAAACGTAGCAGAGGCAGTGTATAGATCCGTCTGATTTTCTTCTAGGAAGCACAAAACGCTGTCGTTGATCAAAGATGGCCGCGTTATCGGAGGAATCTGCTTCAGGATGTTTCCGTCGCAGGGCTTTACAGAGATCGTCTTTTGTGCCGTCACATCGAACGAACAGGTCAAGGTGAGCTGCTTTATTTCCAGTTCCCAGTTTGCATTTTGTTGCACCGGTGCAGCCAGTCTGACCTTTAGCTGTTTCACTTCAGGGTTATGGGACCCATCTGATGAATCACCTAAAGGAATATCACATAAAGCACGAAATACTCAACTTCCTTACATATGCTGATGAGTACGCAATTGGTTACTTCAAGAAACAGGTAACAGAATTTCTCAGTCAAAAGGCAAGGAACATGCTAGCTGTAATCCAGCTGCAAAAAGAGCCCTCCCCTTGTATCTTTCAGGGTTTCTCAAAGGATATAAAAGTTCCCAAGGCCAAGTACGTGGGCTACATCAAAGACTATGAGGGGGCCACACTCATGGGCTGCGAGCTCAACCCCAGCATCCCCTACACAGAGTTCTCTGTTATCATCAAGAAGCAGAAGGAAGTACGTTGTAGAAACATCCTTCATGCTTCTCTCCGTTTTCTCCTTTTCTCACTGCCTTTCTCGTTTAAATGTCTCCTTCAGATCATCAAGAAGCTGATAGAAAGGAAGCAGGCTCAGATCCGAAAAGTGTACCCAGGCCTGTCCTGTTTTAAGGACGGAGTCCGGCAGATTCCCATTGAGAGCATTCCTGGCATACGTAAGTCACCCCAGTGTTAAGGTATAAAACTAGCTCACATTTGTCCGTTTGGGTTGATTTTGTTGAATATAATTTGATTGTACCAACAGGAGAGACTGGCTGGAAGCCTGCAGGCAAAGGGTAAGAGTGGCGACAAAAGTCGGCCTTTTTTTGGGACAATAAAACCTTCGTTCTTCATTTAGGTTTATAATTTGCTTTAAATTATATCATTTTCACTGATCACGAGCAAATCAAAGGAATTTTATTTACTAGAATCCAAAGTTAGTTTCAGTTTTTATGTTGTAGGAAGGAACTAAAGGATCCGGACCAGCTGTACAGCACCCTGAAAACCATCCTCCAGCACGTGAAGGTAACTGACCACAACACTCAATAGCAATCCTTAAGGAATGGGTTCACTACACAGAGAAAGGCGTTTGTCATGTTAATGCAGCCATGTTTCAAACGCATAACATCACAATCTGAAAATTCCCACTCAGCTCCCTCATCAGCATCCGTTTTATTTTCCAGGCAGCTGACGTTTATTATCCAGCTGCCATTGATAACATAAACACACAATCTGTTTGCTGTAGAGTCATCAGAACGCCTGGCCTTTCATGGAGCCAGTGAAGAAAACAGAGGCGCCTGGTTACTACCAAGTCATTCGCTTCCCCATGGGTACGTATCATGACCAGTGTCTAGGCCTAATAAATGAAAACGAGCAGTTCCAATGTTGTTTGTGTTTTTGACTGGCAGACCTAAAGACGATGAGCGAGCGTCTGAAGAGCCGGTACTACACAACACGCAAGCTGTTCATGGCTGACATGCAGCGGATCTTCACCAATTGCCGGGAGTACAACCCTCCGGAGAGCGAGTACTATAAATGTGCCAACATCCTGGAGAAATTCTTCTACACCAAGATCAAAGAGGCGGGGCTTATCGAGAAGTAGAAAGGAAGAGGTCTACGTTGGAGGATTTGAGAGAATCCTGGTGAAAGTTCTGCTAGAGGACTACTGATTGTGGAGTGGCCAGATTTCAGAAACCAATCATCAGCTGAAGGTGTGTCTTAAAGGAGCCGATCCTGTGAGATTGTTAACAGAAGTATTGTCTTTGTGTTTCATCACGTATCCAAAAGTCCCAAGAAAAAACACATCCAGTAATAAACAAGACAGGTTATGTTTTTGTACTAGATGCTGAGTGGCATCGCAGTAGAAATTGATCCCAGATTTGACTTTGTTGCCTTTGTTTTCACACTGCCTCCTCAGTCTGCTTTTACCTCTGTTAACTCAGTTAGGGATGCCACATGAAGGAGCCAAATATCTGTCCGATGAGTCTTTACAAGTGTTACCTGTGAGAAAAGTGACTTTTCCTGTCGACTTCTGTGCTTTTACGAGCGTGTAGTGCTAACGAGGTTCACGTTTGTCTGTGAAGAGTTCGTCCTGCCAAAAGAGGAATGCAAATTTTAAATTTGTACATATTTTAATCATTTTGAAGCACTTATGCCCTCAGTATAATCTATGAATTTTGTTTTTCAGAACTATTTTTTTTTCCATTAGGAAACAAAGGCAGTTTGACTATCCAAATGCACTTTTTTTCTAAGTATTAACTAAATGTAGCTTCTTCATACAAAAAAAAAAAAAACACTGTCAACTAAGAACTAATTAAATTATCTAGAGTTTATTCTTATTTATGTGCTTTAATTCAGAAGAATTATTGTTTAGGACAAAAAGTCTTAATTTATCATTTTTTGTCCAGCAGATGGAGATTGAGAACTTTATACTTTGGAGATACATGAAAAGATTGTGCAATACTATGTAGTTTTGCTGTTTTGTAAAGAGGTGTTTGTACTTTCCAAACTTTGGGAAAAGCAACCTTTTGTAATATGTCTGTAAAAATGATTTCATGCTCTTTGTACAACTGGTTTTATGGACATAGAATTAGCCTATTTTTTAGACTGAATAAAAGAAACGTGAGGCTAAACCGGCGTCCGGCGCTTTTTCAACTCGATGATTACGGAGTTAAAATGTTATCGCATAAAGTCAAATCTGCAAATTATTACATTACATGCATCTCGTTTTGAAAAAATATTTATTTTTTTTAAGTTTAGAAAAATTCGTCACTAAACAAAAGTAGCAGAAACGTGTCAAACATCAGCATCATCTAAAATTCTTCATAAAGGAAGCATTCAGGTAGTATAAACACTGGTAAATATCCAACAAATTATTTTTAAAAAGAAAGAAAAATACACTTTTAGCGACATCCAACAAAAGACTCATTGTATTTCTCAAACGACTGCTGGCAGCTCACAGACTTCCTTGACCTCTGAGCCGACTTCTGTTTGAAAACAGGAGAACGGAGGAACTGCAAGTCTGTGTGTTTGTCCCCACGGCGAAGTTTTCTGTTAAACAACAATTAGAATTGAGTGTTTTTAAAAAAAGCAAACAAAAACGCAGGCTTCACGTGTGAACTTACGCGTTTAATGAAGGCTCCTTATAGTCGACCGCCATGGTGCAGCGCCGCTTGCGAACAGGAACGGCGGTGGAGCATCGAGCATCTGGAAGGCGTGAGCCGCCGCGGGAGAAGTTACGATAGGCTGCAGGGGACATATTGGTCACATCACACAGACTCAAGCCCTGACCCATTGTCCTCCTTACACCAACCCCATCTGGAGAAATGTGAGGAAAAGACACAATGTGCAAGAAGTGGCAAAAAAAAAATGTATTTTTAAAAAAGTGCATCCAAAGCAAAATAAAAATAAAGTTCTATAAACCCAGAAAAAGGACTGAACCATCCTGTTAGTGAAACCAGTGACAAAAGCACAGAAAAAAGGATAAAAGACTTACGTTTCTGGCCCGTCTTGAGCCTTTGTGGCGTTTGGCGGGGTAAAACGGAGGACGCTTCACATGACGTGTCTCCAAAACCGGACAGGACGTTGTCTATTCTCATCATCTCAGCCTCAACCAGAGGGCTGACAGGGAGCAAACAGTCCTCCGTCTGTCCACTGTGAGGCCCTGAAACAAACACAAACCGCTTTAGGCTGATTTAACCTGCATTAAGACACTCAACTCACTAGCTTCCAAACACAATGGTCTCTAAATTAATCAAATAATGAAGTGAAAGTTTAATTTCATAACATGTGGTAAGCTATGACAAGGACTTTGATTTAAGCTTCTGCCTGTCAAACAAATGCCAAAAAAAAACACCCACATAAAGAATACAAGAGAGACAAAGAGACGAACACAAATTGAGCGTTTACTCACTTTGGTGATTTTCTTGTTCCACTCTCACAGAGTCAGGGACGTTAGAGAAGCCAGAATCAGGTGAGTGATGAAGATGATCTTCATTCTTTTCACAATCTGCTGCTTTGTACACAAAGTCTCCATCTATGAAAACTACAGTTATAAAAGCAGATAGATTATTATATTACACTGAAACCAAGCACAAACCTGAAGCTGAACAGAACAAATGTAAACTCACCTGAGATCTTCTGATTTGGAGGTTTGTTTTCTTTCCGTCTAATGACTTCGGAGGGCCGACCCCTACGAGTGGTGACGCCTTTGGTCTTGGTGGGAGAAGTTTGCCTCCTCTTCATCTTCTGAGGAACATAAAGGCTGTCCTCTGATTCTGATGATGTAGAGCTGGTCTCATTATGTTTGGAACTTGTTGGAGACTCTTCTGTCTGGAGCTCTTTACTGATGGGTGTGGCTGGCCTACTCTCCTCCGCTTTGGCCTTAAATGGCGTGATGTGGACCGCTTCTTCACAGTCAAAATCAAACGTATCGTTAAATCCCAGTGAGGTGTTAAGTTTGTTCTGTGGAGGAGGCGCTGTTTTGCCCCACGTGGCTGACTGGTCTCGGCTCTTTGAGCGAGCTCTAGGTTTGGGGTTCTCCCACGGCTTCTTTAACTGGGAACGCTCTGGTTTGTGGCCTCTGTCGGGTTTCCGTGAAGCTGGTTCTGGTTTGGAGCGAGGCTGCTGCTGGGTTCGTTTCCTGATAGGCTGCTGCTGGGTTCTTTTGGGAGGAGCGGGTTCAGGAGTAGAGTGATGTACTTCCTCAGTGTCACTGAGCTCTGCTACCTCTGGCTCAGCTAACGGTTGGTTTAGATTTTTACCATCACTGTGAATAGGACTTGGTATTGTATCTCCAAGACCAGAAATGGGGTCTCCGCCGCACTTTAGGCTCGATGCTTGAATTCGCTCAGACCTCCTCCTAGTTGTTCTGTCTGTGTGTCGACGCCTTACTCCCACTGTAGGTGGCAAAGTGACCTCTATGTCACAAAACGACTCATCCTTTTTACAGGGTGGAGGATCTATGTAGGAAAAACACCAAACAACATAGGTTATGGCATTTTAAATTTGTGTGCTACAAATAATTCACAACTATTTTAAAACAATCACACCAGCAACACAAGATAAAATAAAATACCTGCACAAATCGGCGAAGCTTCACTCAGAATGTGATCATCAAATTGGTGACTGGTCGGTTTCCTTCTGTAATTATAAGGAAAAAATGTAAACAGTTAACAAATGATTTAGAATACAACAGATTTTCTGATTAATTCAGATTTTAAAAACATACTCTGGTGAATTCTGATGGCTCTGGGTTTCCACAGGAATGTCTGCCGGTTCAGTCTAGACAACACAAAGAAATAAACATAACATCAGAGGTGAATTTCCAGCACTGATGAAGATTTACACCTGACCAGTACATATGAAAAATGCTTATTTCACTCCCTTGTCCAATAAAAGTAAACATTATTGAGATACAATCAATTTCAGCTACAGTTTTAAGTGGAGATCAACCAATTTTGATTGTAAGCGTCGAAGCTAGTTTCAGAGTTTTGTTCAGTTGTGACCCTCTGATCCAATTTATCTCAAAGAACTATAATTAAATAAATATGTTCTAAATAATTCTGACCAACTTGAATCTTTTGATTCTGGAAGTAAACATGTGCATCTCTTTGCATTAATTAGCAAATAAACTGGATTTTGGAGGGTCAGACCAGCCCATCACTGATGAAGCATTTATGCTGAGTTTCAGAAGACTAGCTGATTTGTATTTTTTTGGTGCATCTCTAGTGTAAAACACTTCCAAAACCTTGAAAACATCATATTCAAAATCAAGCATTTTCACAGATTTCAGGCTTGTTTAGATGTGATGTACCTCTGTAGCACTTAATGCCAAAGCTTGCTGCTCTTTCAGTTTTCTCTTCAGGATGAGGAGATGAAGGAACAGGGCCTGCTGCTCCCTCTTCAGCTGCAGGATCACTGCGTTGGCCTGCCTCACTTTCTCCTTTTCAGCCTGCAGGGCCAAGGCCAGAGCTTTGTTGTTCAGCTGGATGCCCTTCAGGATGGTGTGTGTAGACTTGTTGCCTAAGAGAACGTTCACAAATGAAATCACGGACTAAATATCATTATACCTACACATTTCCTGTACTGTTGTCTGTATAAAATCAGTGTAACCCTAAACATAAAAGAAACAACTCAATATGAACTAAACCGATAAATCAAATGATAAATAAAGTTTAACTGCTCACCACTGCTTTTGTTCATAATTTTTGACCGAACCATGGCCATGGTCGGAGCAGCAGCAGCACTAGCCAGCCGTTTATTCCTCTTCTCCTTCATCCTCTCCTTGATATCTTCCAGGCTCTCCTGGAAGGACTTCTTCTGGACCCGGTCTCGAGCCATGGCCCTGAATCTGTACCGATTAGCAAAATGTATTCCACTATTTAGACGCTCCACTGCGGGGAATATCGTCACATTGTTGAGTAAAAACACGACGCTGCTAGCTAACAAGCTAAGTTTGTATACGTTGCTGTTTGATAAACAGACTGTTTTTAATGAACACGACGCGATAATATATATTTTTTAAAGCTAATTGAAACCTACCGGAAACGATATATCACGAGGACACGTAGTTTGTATCTTATCACAACAAAAATGACTAAAATCAGGCAGCAAAATAATCCATTTTATCACCGCGTATTCGTCTTCGGCGACTTGAGGTTCGAATTCAGAGCCGCAGCTGCTGATTGGTGGAGATTTGTGATGACGCAATTTCCTTCAAGTAGGCAAAAACAGGTCGCTAGATGGCGCTGATGTAAAGAAAACACGTCCTTGCTGATGAGCCGTAACCTTTTTGATATTCTTTTTGCGTCTAATCCTTTGGGGCTAAACAGCCACACAGCAGAGCAATTATCTAATTATAATTCTTGGCGTCTCAATCAGATCCTTTTCACCCTTTTCCTGCCTGTTAACTGGAAACAAATAAAACAAAGTAGAGATGTGTGTACCACTGGGAGATGAAAGCCTAACAAACTCAGTCTGCAGTCTAAGTAAACTTCTTTAAATTGGATTAAAACTCATCAAGGGTTACGTTCATGCAGCTTTACTGAAATTAGTATTTATAATTGACTTTTGCAGATAAGAGTTTGTGTTGTAAAGTGTGGCTGGAGCTGATAACTCTGTCAATCTCAGAGCCCTTTTGAGGCGTGTTCCTTGAGATTCTTATAAACCCCTGAAGTCTTGTTCATAATAAGTAATTACGTTTTTAGATTAAATTTAAATAATTTTTGTACCCTTTTCTCAAGTGTCCTGATTCCCACGCCTCCTGATTTTTGACATTAGGCCACAAACACTCCAATGCGTTCATGCATTTACACAGCTGTCCCTATTAAAACCACCTTGCATTCATAAGCACCCATTAATACCATTTTAAGCTTTTTCTCAGCAAATGTTCCATAAATACTGGATGACTTTATGATCCTTAAAGACCTATGATTTCATTTGCATTAAAAGTCAAACATGGGAAAACATGGTGTTGGCAGGATGCAGGGAAGAAATTAGCACCATTCCTGCAGGGCCAAGCTAATGCTGTTGCATCCATTTAGACATTCTGTCAATGAGCGTTCAAGAAAGAAACATACCAAACAAGTGGAGTGGAGTATTTTACTAAAGGGACGCTATTTCATGATAAAACTAAGGATTTGTGAATAAGATAAATAATCAAGTATAATATATTTCCCCAAAGGAGCAGATTAATAAGTATTTAGTCACTCTTTTTTTCTTTTTTTTTTTTGCAAAGTGTACAATAAATGCATCTATAAAAAGTTGGGCACAAATATCTTTTTTAGTCTATTGCTGAAGTTTTGTTTCTGCAGCGTGCCTTTAATTTCTGCTCATTTTAGCATCCAGAAGGAGTTAAATGTATTAACTAGCTATACATTTCAATATATAGTTATTCAGTTTGATATAGTTTCAGTTTTTTGCTGCAACACTACACTTCTCCACTGAGCTAAACAGGTCAGTGAGTTCATTTAATGCATGAAAACTATTGTTTCTTTTACTGTCCTTCATTAAAACTTCCAGTAGACTGAATACTGAAAAAATAGAGTTTACAGAGTCATCATGGCTTATTAGAAATACACAAAGTATTTCGTATAAAAACCTACAGGGAGAAGTCAGTTTGAATGCAGCAAATTTTGAGGGGAAAGTCTTAAAGTGAGTTTAACAACTACAGTAAAAGATGTTTCTCGTAAAGTACAAGAATGGCTTTTGTGTTTTATATTTCATTTTTCTGCTCAGAGAGGGAGAATAAAACCTCATGTCATCAGAGTTTATGAAAAACTAGGAAATAAGTAAAAGTCGAGTGTGGATTAGATCTCAGTGTCTCCTAATAACAAGAAGGGTTTTGGGGGTTGATATTTTTTACAGTAAAGTGAAACATTACAGCACATAACGAACTTGTCAAAAGGGTGGAGAAGCAGTCTGGTTTTGTGGGTGTGAGTCAGGTTCCTGCAATTATAATTCAAACGTTAGAGGTGGAAATTACCAACTCTGATTCATGTGAGAAATCACAAGTAAGAGAGTTTAATTGTGAAATTAAATTAGGATGAGACTTTATATTTAGTGGAAATGTTTGAGAATTACACACACACATGATCTGATAAAGCCTGCAACTCTAAAAGCTCAACCTCTTTAACAGGATTAGTACTTTCCCTACAATCCTTCTGTATGGAATTTAGTTTTCTGGTGGAGTATTGAAATACTACAGATGGCAAGTGCTAATTTTATTACATAATAACATCTAAAACATAAATTCTTACAGAATAGTTTTTTTTTTCTGCCATTTATTTGTGTTTGGTGCAGAGATTCAACTAGAACATGCAGTACAAGTAGCCCTCAGAGACCAGGACTGGGTCAATTACTCTCCCAGTTTGTCTATTATCTAAATGTGACTTTATAGTGTAATCAAATGCTTTCAGTCTGGTGTCTATCTGGCATGCTGCATTCACAAGCAGATGTTCTGCAGCACTCCGAGGCTGCAGAGGAGTTTTGGCAAAGCTGGAGTGTCGTCGGTGTCACCCACTGAAAACAAATGACTTCAGCGGGGTGTCAGCTGTGGAACAGACCTGCACACTGTGGCTGCATCCAGGAGTGCAGCTCATGAACAACTCTGTCTCTGCAGAGTTTGATGCGTTGCATGCATTTCCCCCCCTAATATTTCCACAAAGCTCAATTGAGCATGCGAGCTTTACTAAAGCCAAAAGGAATAATAATGATGTGTGCTTCTAGGTAACAGGTGTGCCATTTTAGAGGGTTTAGGAATGCAGCAAGTGCTCTGTTACAAACCTGTAATGACTCACTGTTTTAACAATAACATCACTCGTGTTTACTCAGAAGGTGATGTTCCTGCTAAAAGCCAGCAAACGTTACAGCTGGTCCTTCACAGCAGGTTGCGTTACACAAAACACACACGCTAGGTTTTGTGAGTCGATTTTAAAAAGTAAAAAAAAGAAGAAGAAGAAGGAAAAAATCACGGAGAAGGAGGGAGAGGCACTTATAAAGTCAGACAGATCGACAGCCAGGGGGACTCCTGCTCAGCTTGCTTTAATAGACAAATCCATCACACAGTCATTTCATGCCACCTCTCGCTATCCACATGTCAGCTCCTGGAGGAAAAACTTATTATCACAGGTACAAGAAATGGAGGTGTTCATTAAAGAAAAAAGAAATGAATGAGTTTGCTGGCAGGGTGAGACATTAGAGTGCAACAGGGGTGAAAAAACACCCTCAAATCATTTGAATGCATTCATTTTTTTCCAGTGTTTACATATTGAAGTGATGGGATTATATAAGAGAAGATAAATTAAGCTCTGTCCCTCATTACTGCAGTCTGACCAGCCAAAATAAAACCATCAACTGTTTTTCTACCAGATGAAAAGAATTAGCTCTAATCTGAGCGCTCGCCTCTGCCAGGGCCTAAAGTCCTGCTTTTTATTATGGAAAATGTGCAAATGGTTGTGCACTAACAACTTGTGGTAACGGAATCACAACACCGACTGTGTAATCAACTTTTACACACAAATCGGAGGCTGAAGAAGTCCAGTAAATCAGATTATTGCTTGTTTTATGGTGCTTGTGTTAACAGTAAGGCTTGGTGCAGATGAGTGAGCGGCAGCTGACGCTCCTGTTGGGGTTTTCAGGCTCGTTTAAAAGAAGGAAGACGTCAAATTAGCTCACATGTACTGAAAAAATGTGAAAAGAACCTCAAAACTGTTCAGGTTTTGTCAAAAATGGGCCTTTTCTAAAAGTTATTATAATAATAGGATGGTAACTTTTCTTCCGTTTGAATTTAAAGTCAATGTCAGGCTAAACTGCTAACAAATCCAGCTGAGGGAGCGCTCATTTGCCATCGAATCCGTTTCAGCCAAAATGACAGCAGCACTGAGCCACCGACACACAATTGGTTCTCTGTGGGCTGCAGACCAACCATTATGCCTTCCAGTTTGCTCTCAAACACCCTGCTGGGCCATTTACTTCACAGCCAACTTCCCCTCCTTTTTACTGATCTGTTGCTTCGTGCCACAACCAATGCAGGGCCTCCCGCGGGGCCGGAAAACCTCACAGGGTCTTTACAAATCCTCTCTGGTGCTGCAGGAGCAGCTGATGCAGCTTATAGGCAAGAGAGTGGAGCTGACATTTGAGTCTGAACTTTCAACTTCTGCTTCCTGGATGCATCTTGAAGTGTGCTGACCCACATGAATGGAGCTCATTGAGCCATTGCTCATTGGAGCTGGAGGAACAGGGCTCCAACAGGCAGCTGGTGTCAAAGTGTTCTGCAGAGTTTTTCAGATGATTTATTGTAAAAGTTTTCTGTCAACCATCTGGAAATAAACAAAAAATTCCTGAAAGGATCTAAAGCTGAGGTCCTAAACCTTGTCTGGATTACCAGTGAGGGTTTTAACGTTAATTTAATTATTACACATAGGATACAAACATAATTATTAGCACTATATTCTAACGATTGCCACACAACTGTTTGTGGATGTTGGAGCTGCATGGGAGGTGGTTTTTGTGAACTAATGTCAGCTTGAGGGACACAGTGGATGACTCGAGAGCCAGGAAGAGGAGGTTATTGAGAACCCCTGATCTAGATGCTCCTGGTAAATGTTAGACAGGTCATAGTGGGGTTTTTGGGGGGGGGCTCAATGGAGGTTTTGGCTTTGGAACTAATGCCCCATCTCTTTCATACTGTTGAATCATGACCTTTGACCTTTACCTTAACCAAGTGAGTCCTGCAGTGCTCTAGATGTTATTCTGGGTTCTAACGTTCCTGAATTTCTTTAGAACGGGGCATGCTGTGTTGCTTTTTGAGATCTTTTAGCCTACTTCATGTTGTCCGACAGACAGGTTCTATTGAAGTGATTTCTTTATTCTACAGGTCAATCAGGTGAGGCTGGTGGAGCGATACTCAGCTTTTCAGATAATGAGCTCAGTTCCTTTTCCACACAGAGTCAGGTTGGGTTGGATAGCTGGTCTCCCTTAATAAATACAAACTTTAACATTTGAAGACATTTTATTTTGTAGTTACTCAGGTTAAATTTGTTTGATATTGAAATGTACGGTTCATTCATATTTAAACAAAAATCAGGAGGAGTTTTATAGCAGTGGCTGTAACCTCTCACCTGAAACAGCAACACTGATGGGCTTGATTTTGGCACTCAGACATTATTCTGTTTGCTCCACAGCCGGACAGGACACGGGGTTAAAAAAATAAAATAAAAATATAAATAAATAAAAGCACACTGCAGTTTTGGCTTGTTTTTAGCACCCCCTAGTGTTCGTTTTAAATCACTGCTGTAAAAACGTTAGCATCGTCTTTGCTCAGAAACACCTAAATCTAACTGTTGAAATGTCTCAGCCTTCATAGCTTTCTACTGGAGCGGTTCATTACTCATTCAAAGAAATCAGCTGTGTTCAAGCAGGGAGAGATTGAAAAAAGCAGGAATCATGAGCTAAAAACACTCCGGCGTTAGCGTAACATTGGGTTAGCCGTGAGATGTGTGACTTTGTGAGACCTCAGGTGCACTGGACCGGAGACTCAGAAGTTGCAAATGCAACCCTGTATGTATCTGAAGCTTAATAACACCAAATATTTGACCTAAATTCACATTAAAGTCAGAGCATCAGACAACAGGCTGTAAAACGTGTTGGAGGGGAGGTTTTTTTTTCCAGGTTGCTTTTATAGAGAGCCAAGCTACGTTGGCATACAGCAGTCTGGAGACGGACAGCAAAAATGTGCTTTTACTGTAAGTGAGCAGAAGGCAGAGGGCTCTTAAAGGCAAACAGATGAAACATTCCTTTCAACACCTTATTTGTAACACTTAAGGTTTGACCAACCAGATGCTCTGAGATGTTCTAAGACAAAAGTAGAGGTGATCCTATCTCTGCAGCTGCTGCTTCTAACTTGCGGAATAATTTAGTATTTAAAAAACAGAAGTGTTCAGACCTTATAAATGAACCCTGAGTGTGTTATTTTAGTATAAACTTTGATTATTTTAAACATTCACTCATTCCTTTGTTTGTGTTCCACCTTGCTTCATTGGATTTTTTCATCAGTCATATAAAAAAAGCCATGTGCTGCACATTTCAGAGCTATAAATTTTGTAGCAACAAATCAGAGCCATGAGCTTCTCCACACAGCAACACATCGCTCAGAAAATTAAAGAAATGTCTGAATAAAAAAACAGAAGAGGACTTTGAGGAGATAGCGCAGCATTATCAGGTCTATTCCCCGGGTCCTAATGTAATTAAGGCAGCTAGCAGGATGAATGGAGGTCAAACTGAGGTCTGAAAGACTGAGAAAACTCCTTTAAGAGTTGCAAAAAGGATAAGTCTAATCAAAGCTCCGTTTGGGGATAAGAAAAGAACTTTGAGAAGTTTTTGGAGGGTCTGAAGCGTTCTTTCGCGCAGCTCAGCTTTCACAGACATGCATCTTCATCAAGGAGTCTTCAGAAGAAAAAACTTCTAATTTCTGAGTAAACAACTAAATAATCCTGCTGCATTTTGGGAAACAAAACAAGAAGCAACTGGGACAGATGAAGTTGAAACAGAACTTTGTAATGCAATGAACTGGTTGATCAAAGATGTTTAGAGTGGGGGGAAATGTGCTGAACTTCTTAAAAGAACAGATCTGTGATATGCACAGGGGAGGATGGCTCAGGTTTGTAGAGAAACTTTTCAAATTGTCATAAAAGACAAAAGTAAAAGAAAGCAAATCCATTGTATAACCAAACAGACTGGGGTGGAGCTATTAAGTGATTAAGTCCACATTGAGATCCATCTATACGTGTTTTTCCATGTATTAAAGGTCAGATTGCAGAGGAAACAGATCCAGGAGGAAAACCCAGACATCCTTCTCCCCAGTGATGCTCTCCAGCTCCTCCTGGGAGATCCCAAGAGAGAGAGAGAGAATATATAATCCCTTCAGCAAGTTCTGGGTCTGCCTTGGGGTCTCCTTCTACAGAGAAGTGCCTGAAAACTTCCAGAGGAAAGTAGCAGAACCTGAACCCCTATAGGCCCCCATGGAGGAAGATCATTCCAGCCACTTATATACAGGGTTGTTTTTTGACAGACAATCAAACCTCAACAGCTCTGCAGCGATGGAGATCTGGTCCATTGTTCTCCAAGTCTGATTAGTGAGGTTTGACAGTTGGTTGGAGCCTCCTTTCCAACACTGAACGTTTTTAGGGAAGCTGAAAAGTTTGAACTCCTGATAGATCACACTTTGGAGATCTGGGACTACCGCCCTGGTCTCACACTCCACAGGTTTGGTTTTAACAAATGAATACTTCAGAATCCCACAACACTGACAATGTGCGTTGACTTTCAGAAGATCACAAATTTTACAAAACAAGGCACAATGTAGAGAAGATGAGGGGAGAAAACCACAATCAAACACCGATAGACTTTCAGGGGTTTTAGGAGATTAAACTTTCTTTTCTGCACTTGTTTTCATGTAGATTTTAACGAAAGCCTTGTTTTTCAGGCTGTCCGTTCGTTTAATGAAATCCTTTCTTTCCATCCCTCCTTCTGTTACTCGTTGATTTCACCTCTTTTGTTTTATGATCTGGATTCAGAAACAATGTCTGGAAGACAAGATTCCAATGGTTCATGCCAGAAGCTTATTACAATCATTTTTTATGTGAGGAGCAAGAAAAGTTGCCCTCACATGGCAGCTCAGTAGCTTTGTAGTCCGTCCAGGTAGCAGAGTTTAAAAAATTCCCAGGATGCCGAGTTAAACTTGTGTAGATAAACGGTGATGCGTTCGTGTCTCCTAAGATGAAGAGAGGTGTTAGAGATCGTAGCCATGGGCGTATTGTGAAATAGCTGAAGAAAGATGACAAAAGGTGAAGGAGAAAAGGGGAGTGAAGCCTGAAGAGCGTCGAGGGGCCGATGGAGGTCTGAATTCCAGCAGCCTGAGGAGAACTGAGCATCCCACACACAGCTGTTCACAATCAGAGCCAGGCAATTAATAACCATAACAATAATGACCGCTGTGACAACTGGGAGAATCAGGAGAATCCGTGATTGATTGAACTATAAGAAGTTTACTTTGGAGCGTCTGCAGGAGACAGAGGTAAATAATTTTGGGTTAATTGAATCAACTTGGCGTCAGTTAGCTGCTGAAAGACCAAAAACAAGAAGAGAGCGTGACGGATCATGAAAAGACCATCAATGAGACTCACACTTTGTCTGATCACAGGACGACACACAGCTATACCAAACTGCTTTTACTCAAGAACAGCCTCACAAAACTGATCTCAGGTCAGTGCAATAAACTTCATCAGAGACATACAACAACACCAGGCAGAACATTCCTGCTCTGATTTATCACAGAGAATACGCACGAGAACAAGTCTTCAGCGTCTCTCAATAATGAATTTGTCTGTTTTCTTTTGTTTTTTAGGGGGAAATACCTGAACGTGGACCAAAAAAGGTTTTGCATCCTACTAAATGTCAGTCAGAATAGAGAAATGTATGTGTTTGGAAGGAGGTGACGGCTGAAAACATCGTCGTTTGTCTGATTTTTTTTGGCAATCTTCAGATGAGCATTTAAGCAGAGGAAATGACTAAGTAAACTATTGTTTTTTTCAAGTGTATTTTCCCATTTGACAAAAAAAGATGAAAATATTTGTCCTTTTTACTGAATGTTGGAACAGATAAAGTAAAAATCTTCTGCGATTAATACATCAGCCCAGAACAACTGTTTATTAAAAAAAACAAAGCATTATCCAAGTAGATTTCACACTTACAGTGGCATGCAAAAATGTTTGGCACATGGCTAAAATGTTCCTCTTTGGAAGAAAAACTCCAACCTCTAAAGTTAAAAATGAAATATTATTTTCATTTCAAACCAGATGAGTGTGTTTATGTGGGGAAAAAGAGGGAGCAATGAGCAAATATATTTGAGCTCTTGACCTTGATTAGCTTAATTTACTAAGGTCTCAGACCCCAGTTAGCTTGTTGGTGAGGTTTACAATGATTCACGTGAAGAATTTTCCCAACAGTCGCCAGTTACTGACTTCTTTAAGCTGCTACCTATAGTTTTGATAATTAGCTTGAATTAATGACATCCAGATAGCAACTGAAAGCTACACAAAGCTAGCTAAAACTTTTCAGTTAGCTGCCTTGTCAGTTCCTGTTGTTTTAAGGGGCTTTAGTTTAAGGAACAATGAGAAAATGCCCTAAAACCCATCCATTAAAAAGGTGGCACCAAATACTCAACAGACAAAGAAGACACACAATCAGAGGAAGAAAATCAACATCAAAACACTCTTGTTTTGAGGAAATACAGAATAAAGAGATTGTTGTTATAATTATCAAACATATTGAGGACAAATTTTCTTTTTGGTGATAATTCACTCAGAGGTTGTGTTTGAAATATTTACTCAGTTGTTATTTAGTAAATGCTAGCTTATGCTAGACTGTTTTGCAGTCCTCCATACAATGCCCTAAAACTTGTCACATGGTACAATAAAGCTAATCATTGTACACTACATTTGTCATTGTCACAATAGACCACAATGCATTGCGACCTGAGCCAACGAAGCATGCTTATGTTAGCACCCATGGCTAACTAGACTGAAATTCTGACTCTTTGAAAATGCCTAAAATCTTAAAATGTGTTTAGTCTCTTTCTCTGTTTAAACTACAAGATTTAAACATAAAAATGGTCAAAGACACATCAATCACAATATTTAAAACGAGACATTCAATTATTTGCACTCGTTCTAAAAATATGAAGCAACTGTTTTATTGAGAAATATTTACCGGTAATAACTTTTAGTGGTTGATGTTAATCATTTTAGAACATTTTAGGTTGCAAAACAGTTGCAGCTGCAATTTATTGATGCATAAGTGGATGAATAACAATCAAAATGTGAAAGGACACATCACAGATATATGTGCAAAAAAGTTGTCTGTTTTATGGAGACCA
The DNA here is from genome assembly GCA_006937965.1 of Callopanchax toddi. Lineage (NCBI taxonomy): Eukaryota > Metazoa > Chordata > Actinopteri > Cyprinodontiformes > Nothobranchiidae > Callopanchax > Callopanchax toddi. The sequence continues at coordinate 1,497,520 of SSNR01000058.1, read as the reverse complement.
CAAAAACATTTTATCAGCTAAAATCAAGAAAATAAGACCAGCCATCACCTCAGACCCGTGTAGTGAAGTCAGTCAGGTGTTTATGGGAAACCTGACAAAAACACTGATCAATCCCCACCCTGTAGCTATATAGTGTATGAATGAGTGAGTAAACACGCAATCATTTCAAGCAAAGCCAAAGCCCTTATGTTTTTATCTTTTAAATAAATCATTGACAAACATCTCATTGTCACCACCTAAAATTTGGAGTGTACTGTAAACCAAAAACAGAGGCAAACTGCTTTGTTCAAATCACGTTAATTCAGCAAATCATTTTTTACAGTGTAGTTCATATTTGCAAGCGTTGAAAAAGATAAAATAGCTTTAAAAAGACTTTTAAAAAACATTAAAGCCAGTGCTTTTTGGAAACTCTTTTTTTTTTTTTTTTTTTTTTGG
>SSNR01000058.1:1418385-1497075 GCA_006937965.1 Callopanchax toddi | reverse complement strand
TTTTTTTTTTTTTTTTTTTTTTGGCTTTGACAGAGATTTGGATCCAGTTGCCAAAATGTTTGCAGACCACTGTATTTGCATTTCTGAAAAAAGGAAGATAAAGGAAATAAAAAGCAGACACGCAGCAATAGATGTCACAGAAATATGCCATTCTGCATCTTTGTTAGATCTGTTGCACCACTCTGACAGCTACATCTCTGCACACAACATCACACACACATCTGAAAACACTTTTTCCTCCACTTGATTGCTTCTTTCTACTTCAGTTGTGACCTGTTTGATGGTTTTTGCCCCCTTGCAAATACTTCTCAGTGCTGGTTTGTGGTGCCTTGTCAGTTTGAGCAGGACAGGGAGTTCTGTCTAATACCTCTTCTTGTTCATGTCTCCTGACTGATTTTCTCTGTAGATCCTTCAGGGTCAGTAGGGGGAGAACAGAAGTGATGTGTGTGGGGAACAGATGGGTCCAGGTGCCGGATGAAGCAGCGCCTGGGGGAGGGGCTGACCGTGAAAGAGGGTGGGGCTTGAGTTTGTGACTGGCTGGAGAGGAAAAGGAGGTAATGGTGTCATGGCGGCGGCGGCGGCAGCAGCGACGGATAGCTGACGCTGTAGGAGACAGGAAGCCAGAGGTTTTCTCAGGTCCTGGTTTTTACGTAGAGTGAGTCTTATCTGAGGATGAAACACAAACAAACTGTATTTAATTTTGTCTCCATACAACAACGGAGCCAGAGACCTAGTAGATTCTTGGCAAAAAGAAGCACACATTGTTTGTGAAATAGTTTCTTTATAGTGCCTTGTAATCGCTCTCTATCTTCCCACACAAAACATCATAATATAGTAGTATTCTCCAGCCAGGACGGCTGAGTTTTTGGTTGACAAGCTGCAGGGAGTTAAGCTTCCTGGAAGAAACTCCTGAGAATAAACTCATGAACACAAACACAAGGATGAGGAATGAAAACATGGTGGAAAAAACAGCAGAATACTCACTGCCTGGAGACTTTGGTGACGCTGGGTGGGCGTGTAAGGGCTGAATTTAGGCTTGGCTGGTTTACCTGCTGCTCTGTCCTTGTGTCTCCTGCTGCTGATGTGCTGGAGCAGAAAACAGCAGCAGAGAAAAAAGGCAACCGTTTTTCTTTGCTTGAAATATAAGTTTTCATGATGAGAATTCACAACGAGCGCTTATAATTTGTTTGCTCTGATTTTTTAAAAATCCAACATATTCATGAACGAGGGCGGGTTTGGAAGTCTTTTTAACTCGACTGACCAACGCAAACAGATGGCAGCAGCCAGCGAGGCGCACAATCAGCAGCGAGCGACTAAATATTCATGAGCACCTGGACTCAAAGTTAACTTTCAAACAGTTAGATATAAAAGACGAACGCCGTGCATTCAAATCACGGACGGAGAGGGCCAGATCAGATTCAAATGCTCACTGAAACAGAAGCGGCTTTGCAGCTTTGTGCTCATTATCTGAGGAGGTCTGTGATTTGGAGTCACCTGCATCGACAGGTGTGAGGTGTTCACACTGAGATTTAGATTAAAATATGCGTACATTTTTTTTTTCTGTCTGTAATGCATGATGGAGAACGTGATGATGGCTGCGTTGAGTTGTTGAACTGCGTGAATCCATGTGACAGCTGAACTGTGGAGAACATGAGGAAGAAGTCTGATAAGGAAGTGTCTCAGTGCTCACTCTACATGAGAATAATAGGATCTACAGCAAAGTCTCGAGACCTTCATGGGTTATATTAAAAAGTCTGATCATGTAATGATGTAAGAAAAGTTCAGTTTTTCCCTCAGCAGAAAATGGATGGATAAATAAATTATTGTAATCAAAAGTTTGTGATTCGGTAGCAGTTCTGTTGAGTCCTGATTTTTGTGCAGAAAACATTCCGTGTCTTATTTTAAACTTTTTGTTTTCAGTCAAACTTTCTTTTTTTCACAGTAAGTTGAATATTTAAAATTTGTGCCATAGGAAAATCCACTCTCCATGACTTAGTATATGTGGCTGGATTGCAGTAAATATAGAAAACCACCTTCAGGGTGAAGGCATGATGCTGCAGCCCTCTGAGCTCTCACTGACATTTTCTGCATCCCCCAAGATGCTCACCTGCACCCTGACCATATTTTATATGTCAGCAGCATGTTTCCATGGCGACTTATATCCATGACCAGATCACTTTTCTGTCCGTACATTAGTACAACTCTGTCGAAACGCGTCAGGATGCAGCTGTATGCATGAAGATCACGCTACGCTAGCACATTGCTGATGACGTGATGAGGCGAGTCCTGTTTTAAATTCACAACAATCAAGTCACGCTGGGGTGTGCAGCAGGTCCCACGTCACTGATTTACCAACACCAGCCAGGACCCTGATACACTGCTACCATGATAACAAACCACCACCTTACTGTAGAGGATCTGGGCATGCTCAAGGCAATTGTCGACCAATCACAATCTATACACTTAATATATGAATTCTTCCTACTGTTCACCCTACATCGCTGTGTTTAGCTCACCTGTTTGAGCTGAGTCTCAGAGTTCACGTGCACATCGCAGATCTCACAGTGGAAAGTTTTGTTCTGGAGTCCGGTTGCTGACTCTGCTGGAGCAGCCATCTTGGATTTGACTCCCACCCTCGGGAACGACTTGATGGCTCCGTCTCCGCTTCTGGCCTCGAGCATCGTCTTGTGTTTAGTACCTGGACACGCACACACATGACATCAGCAGAGTCAAACACAACACATGGCAGCCATGTTTGACCACACGGCGACTATTTCTCACCACTGTTATGAGCCTGAAGCTGGGAGGCCGAGTTGACCGCCACCTTACAGAGGGAACAGTAGAGAAGACGTTTTGCTTTCTCCTCCTCTGTCTCCTCCTCTGGAATCTCTTCCTCTGCTTCTTTTGATGTTTCTTTATCTGTCGGCCTCGGACTGGGAGACGAGGAGTGGTTTGAAGACTCCTTCAGTGTTTCGGAGAGGCCACTGCTCACTGATGATGCATCTGAAGAAGGGTTTAGAGCTGAGGGGTTTAAAATAAAGCAAACAGAAAGAAATGGTGAGAAACAGAAGGAGAAAGAGAGACAAATGTAAGGTAAAATGATAAGAAGATGTGAAAGAGTGTGAAAGATTCTCTGAATCCATCAATAAAAACTAAGCTCCATAACATGAGTCTAACCATGACAGCTCAGATCATTTAGTTTTTAGTAATGTTTAAACATAAGAACACCCATAGTACACTTGGTACCAGGGCATCTTCTGTGCCCGTTTTGGACTCTTATAGGTGAAGAGAGGGGTGGAGCTGATCACCACCTGGTGGTGAGTTGGATCAGATGACTAGTAATGGTGGACCTGCTGGTGAACACCAGAGGTTAAGGAAGGCTGAAGAAGGAAGCATGGTTGGTCGATGGATGTCGAGAAGCAGCAGACAGTTTCAGAATGGTGTGGGAGGAGATAGATGAGACCATGGAGAACAACTAATGATGACCTCCAAAGAGGTTCTGGCAGCATCTCAGGGAGGGACGGCTGCAACTCACTCACACTGTAAACAGTGGGGATGGGGAGCTGCTGACGTCAACTGTGAATATAGTTGAGTGATAGAAGGAATACTTTGAGGAACTTCTTAATCCCACCAACACGTTATCCAATGATGAACCAGAGATAGATTGTCCAGTCTTTATCTTCTCCCGTTCCCTTTCATGCTAAGAATCTCTAGAGCAATAGACTCATCCCCAACCAATCCACCAATCAGAAACCACATGCTCTGACTTAGAGACACCTGACCAGTAGGGACTTCCTGCCCCTGCAGACGACTGCATGCAGCCCAGTATCTTGTGGCTCCATTATTGTGCACATTGAAGCACATGAGTCTCCCATCTAAAACAGAGGTGCCAGAGATACATGGAGGCTTACTGAGGAGAGTGAGGAGACTTGTTGTCACCAATGTTTGGATAATTTATCACTCAGGAACCAGGAGGACATAAAATTAAATCAAATATTGGCAGGAAATGACTCAAACCTTTTCATTCTTCTACAAATCATCATTAAGTGTGAAGTGAAAACCGTAGACCCCTGAGAGGACACTGAGACTCAGTAAAACACTAGAGCAATCACACACAAGATGTACAACCATGTTTCTGTTAATCATAGCAGCATCACATCCGGCAGCAAATCAATCCTGAACGAGCTGGAAACTGATGCACAATAAAGCCCAAGGTTACCTGAACAAGTATCTGATCCTGATATCACCTAACTCTCTTCCTACTTTTCAGAAAAAAACAAAAGTTAACTGAAAATGTTAGAGATGTCTTCCCTTTTAAACGAGACCAAACTCTATTACACACTGAGATAAAATCTGATGAAAATATTCCTGTTTTCCTCACAGAAACCCAATTTCCATCACTTTTTTTTCCAGCAAAAGATAAAAACTAACCAGTCTACAGGTGATCATGAGCTCTATCAACTTCTTTAATCGCAGCAACAATCAATGATTTCCCCTTGGATCTGCCTGCAGCCTCTTTTATTGACAGTCCTGTGCAAAGACGATTTGTCTCTTATATCTTTTGTGAGCCTAACTGGCTCCTAGAGGAGCAGGCACTGATTTCAAGATTTACACTTTGCTAATAACAGTGATTAGCACTGCCTTAGCTGAGTGGGTGTATGTTTGTTTCTGCCGATCCCCTCCATCATCTCAGTGAGCTGATCTTCAGAGAGCTCTCCTTCCTGAGAACAACCTCCAAACTGACAAATGGTCATTCATTTTGATCATACAGGTGAGGTCAAGCGCAACTCTTCATGCTCTTTAAAATCATTTTTTTCTGTTTCCTTAAACCCACATAAAAGCAAAAGCAGCACATCAGTGCAGGCAAAAATAATCAGATGGAAATCAGTTAATGCCTCAACACACCTCTACATTAATGTGCGCCCAGACGCTGTACAGCTGCCCTCCAATCACATTCAAAGCATTTTCTATGTGCTTTTGATCTCAGGGGGCCACTGAACGAGGTCAGGAAATGTTGACATGGATACGAAGCAGAGGATAACGCTCAACCTTTAATCTCCTCACTGAGCAACGCAAAGCAGCAGGAGGGTTATCACATCAAAGAGTTAAAGTCGTGACTGAGAAAAGAAGGTTCAAGCTGTACATTCATATATCTGTCATATATTTGAAGTCTGCACACACACACAAACAGAAGGACGTGCTTCCGTAGAGACACACCTTCTGATGTTGTGTCGGAGCTGGAGGGCTGTGAGCAGGGTGACGAGAGGATTTGCGATGTGGTTTCCTTGGCGACTGGTTCAGAGGTCTTGATCTTTGAATCTGGGGCGTCCAAAGCTTTGAGCCTTTTGGCGTGCCGCGTGCCGCTGTAATGGGATGAAGCCTGAACCTGCGTGTTCGACAACAAACAGGGAACTGTTTCACAAAAATATAAAAAACCTGACAATACTTTACATTGCAGCACATGATGTGACTTTAAATGATGCTGGAGGAAACGCTCAACGTGTATCTCCGATGTGAAGGCTTGCAGACATGAGTTTTAGTTATAAAAGATGGTTAAATAATTTCACAGTAACAGGTTTCTCTCTGTTTTATGACAGCAGTCCCTCTGGTGCATCGCTTCCTCAGACTTAATCTCTCATTAGATAAATTCCAAAGCTGGGTTGGGATTTCTGGTGTAGCTCTTAAGTGGCTTACTACCTTTCAAACAGAATGTTTTAATTTGCAGCTGACAATGTGCCTGGTCTCCAGCTCCTCTGACTTGTGGGGTGCCTCAAGGGTCTATTGTTGGACCTGGGCCACTCGATACAGAAGTTAAGTCTTACAACATACAGCCTGTAGCTAAAGGTTTTGTTTCACCTCAGAACACAACAAAAGGTGCCTAAACATCCTCCAAGAGGAACTCCTACAACCATCCAGTTTGGTGAAGTGAAATGACATTTCTAGCAGTGTGCCATGAGGATAAGGTTAGATCTAACTGGCTCAGGAAACAAAACGTTACATTTTGGTATCATTTTTTTAGGAGGCTCTCAATCCCATTGAGCACTTGTGGTCAAATCTCATTATGGCACACAGACTAACAAAAATCCAAACATTCTGACAAACTCTGAGCATTATTTATGCAAGAATGAGCTGCCACCAATCAGGATTTAACCCAAAAGATGGCTGACAAAATGCCAGCTTGAACTACAGAGGTCTTAGGGAAGAAGGACCAATAATCTTATAAATTTAATGTAATTGTCAATAAAAGCCTTTGAAAGTTAAGAAAAGCTGGTAAATTTCAGTAACCATAACATTTGACAAAAGATCTAAAAACAATAAAGCAGCAAACTTTGGGAAAGTTATTATTTGTGATTCTCAAACTTTTGGGCCACAGCTGTAACATTGTTATGCTGATGATACTCAAATTTACCACTGATTAAAACCTGGTGATCTCTTATTATACTGCTTCACAGATATAGTCATGCCCTCATATTTTTAAGCTGAATTTAAGTGAAACTAAAGTTTGTAGTTCCTGCCATGAAAAAGGCAGCTAAAGACCAAAACTCCACTCCACCATCCAATTCTCATCCGTTTGCCCCACAAATAAAAATGTCTTTTGTTACTAAAAACTTAAAGCGTTTATAATGCACAACACTATGGTTACTTTAAGTTTAGCTCTCCAGAGGCGTTCCTGTTCCACCCAGTCATTACATAAGACAGCTCCATCCCATCACAACCACGTAAACAGACAGACAGACACATGGGCAGAGCCTCTAACTGTCACTGAAGGGTGTGTGAAAGAACAAAAGGCACCATGAAAGGGAAGCAATTTAAGGTGTGTGTTTTGCAAGTGACACCACACACCTCAGAGTTGAATCTCAGTCGACAGACACCACAGGAGCTAGGCTTCCTCTTCAGGGGTGAAGCTAACCCGAAGGCCGGGCTGAGCAGAGCTTTGTGGATGCGCTCCATCTGCAACCAAAAGACAAGGAGAGGAAATGTTTAAGACTGAGGGCATGAAGGGGCTCATTTCACCAACAAGTGCATAATAAAGCATACAGCAGAGATAAAAACATGCATAGATAGAAAGATTACAACTGCTTGGCCTAATATTTACTACTGTAAACAGTCTGTGCTTCTAATTAGCAACACTGGTCCATAAGGGGTTAAAAATATGTGGAACATCCCTTTAAAGGGTCTCTTTATTCCTGATGAATTAGTGTTGCCAAATAGCATCAAACCACTTTTGGCCTTAAAGTGACCTGATGGAGTACCAGGGTTAGTACTTTCATCAAAAACCTTTCATATCCACTCCTATACATCTCTGCTGCCCCCTGGTGGACAATCTACAAGCAGAAAAGGCAACGTTTATTTCTTTATTACTGTTATGTAATTAATTAATATAAAAGATCAATATACAGTTGTTTTATTGATAATTATGAGTCAATAAATGGTTCAGTTTTTAAAACTGGATATTTAAATGATTATTATTTCATAATCAAGCTTTAAATGGTTAAATGCATTTTTGTGTCAAAGTTATAAATAATTTCTATCCTGTCAATTGTAGATGTTTCCTCTGTTTGGGGAAATAACGTTTATGTTCTATAGGTCTAATAACAGCTAGTCAAAGACCAAACAAATGTTAAAAACTTCACTGTGATTTATGCATAAAAGCTGTTTCTCTCAACAGAGGCTGTTCAAGAACCAGTAAGAGTATTTACCTTTCACACACACTTCAGAATAGACAGTAAATCTCCTTAATTTGATCATTTTGTCAGGTTGTGTTGCTGAATGAGAGTCAAACTGTGTAAAAATTCTCATAATTATATAAAATAAATTATTTTGCTGCAGAACTGGTCAACCTCCTTCCTCTATTTTAGGAAAAATATGGACACCTTGAGTGTGAACGTGCAAAAAACATGGCGGGATAAGGCTAAATACTGGAGGAGAAGGTTGCATAGGGAATAATATTTTGAACTGTACAAGCTTTCTGCTCTTGTGACCACTTAGTCCTCGATGATCTTAGGTTAGACAACAAACCTGAATTAAAAAACGTCTAAAGATGTTGGGACTCGTCCATTTGGACCACCGTGAAGCCGTGTTGACCACAGCCTGCATTATCCATTAAACAAACAACAAACTTTTTACAGACACTTTAATAACCTGCAGGGGTTCCAGGAAGACTCTGAGAGACTGACCCAGCAGATGTTTCTCCAGTGTGAATATTAAATACCTTTAATGATGTTTGTGTTACATTTTAGTTTCAAACACACAAGTGCCAGATCTTTGAACCTGAGTATTCCAGAGTGTTCACACATGATCAGAATCTGACCACACAACATCACACGCCTCGTGGCATTACTGGAACTGATAATGAGCACATATACTAAGAGTAATAAAACCCCGAGTGGAGCAAACTGAATCATTACCTGAAAAAAAAACTTTAGGCAGCAATCGAGGCTGTAAACTCAGACTGGGAGGGAGGCTGGCTGTTAAATGTAAATTATTTTGGGTCAGCCAACAAGTTCTGAAAGTCCTGGGAACATATAAGCGCCGCTCTGGAGATTTAGCTTGTTTTCCAAGGGCCAAAGATGAATTTCTATCCTAACGTCAAAACCAGAATGAGTGTACGTGTGATTTTTCTTTGATCACTCCAGGCAGCGGCACTGGAATGCATCTGTGCACTCGCCGGCCCCACATCTCCCTCCGTTTCCCTGCAACTCCACGCATCAAAGTCAAACAAACTCCACAACAACACGCACAACTTATTTAGAACTTCATGTTCAACATTTTGAAACTAAGAGTGTCGTTTTAAGCGCCTCTGGATGAGATTCGACATCACCTCCTCCCTCCTGCAGCGTCGTTTGACCTTCCATCACACGTTTCCCGCTCCACCCCTCCATCTGCTAACCTCCAAACTCTCCATCTGATCAAAGTCACCTTCCCGTCTCCCCACAGACTCACTCCTCCTTCCCTTACGACTCTCACTCTCCTCTTCATAATCTTCAAGCACCTGTGGCAAAGTCGGCGTGCCCTTTTTTTAAAACTTTTATCCTTCTGTTCCTCGCACACAGACAGATTCCACATCACCTGCTGAAAGAAATCTCCTGGATGGAGACATCACACTCAGAGCACAGCATCAATTATAATCAGCACCATCTTTCTGGAAATTACTCAGAAGTAGCAACATGTCAGAGACGCTGAGCTCCAGGGAGCCAGTTATGGCTCAAACATATGTCCAAGTGAAATAACACAGACTCTTAGCTGGGTCACACTCATGCTTCAGCATTTATGATGATTAATATTCGTGTGTTTGTGTATCAACTATGTGATGAGGAAAGAAGTGATAAATGTGCTGCTTTCGATCCTTTATCATTTAATGATCGTTTTCTTGGAATCAGCAAAGTTATGTTCCTCCTCACATTAAAAGAAAGAAACTAGAAGCAGCTATGGAAGTTATGAAGAGCCGTATGGAGACAAGCATCCGCAAACCCGTAACCATGACGACGCACATGTAGGCACCAAACAAACTCCTGTTTAGAGCCTTATGGAAACAGACGCACATTTCATCTACACTGAAGAGAGAACAGGGGCTTATTAACACACACACGCAAGAAAAGAAAGAGAAATAAACACAAAAATACACACATTGTACACACACACACACACATTTCAGGAGAAAGCACAGAGTTCAGCTAAACACACACCCACAGATTTAATGCTGTGGAGGCAGAAACGTCTCAAAAAACATAACAAAACACTGGAGGCAATTTTCTAGTTTCTGTTTTATTTCTACTCCAAATTCAAAAATGAATTCATGTCCACAATAAATCTGAAGCCTTTAAGATTGAATCAGTTGTGTGCTTTTTTTGCAAAACATGATACATTTTCCATCCTTTGTGAGAGTTTACTAAATATTTAAGGGTTTGATTTTTTTCCAGTAAGTCTTTAATTAAGATAACAAACAGCAATGGTTCTGCAGAATAACGTCATTTTTGGGGAGTTCACTCAATGCTTTTCAACTTCACTGCATTAAAAAGAGAACAAAAATTGTGGCAAGTCTCCAGAATGACACCCTCAAACCAACCTGAAACACTGCAGTGACTTTTACCAGGTCTGATACATCCCTGCAGCTGGGAGAGGAGCAGGAGATGGAATAAAATAAAATAAAAATAAGTGGGAGGTTAAGTGCGAGGGTTGGAAAAAAAGTGATGGGATTTAAAAAAAAATTTTTTTAGAAACACTTCAGTTTGTGTTGAGGTCATCCAGAGAGGGAGGCAGCTTTGGAAAGGTGAAACATGCCAACATTTTGAAAAATAATATTTTGATTTCAGTCTGTTGTGCAAAAAAAAAAAAAAAAAATGAAGAAGAGAAAAATAAAACGGGACTGAAAGAAAGGTCAGAGGAGTAAATGGTGGAGAGAGAGAGAGAGAGAGAGAGAGAGAGAGAGAGAGAGAGGTTAAAAAAAGAAGCTAAACAAGGCACATGAGTGGACGTGGATTGAGATGGATGACAGGGGGAGACAAAGTGGAAAATATATATATATGGTCAAAGAGCAAGTGCAACATCAAAAGAGGAGCAGGAGGAGAAGGATGGAAGTGAGAGGAAACAGAGGGGAGGGGACTCAGACCTGGATAAATGTGTTATTTTTGAGGCAGGTGGGCTTTTGGAGAAAACAGCTGATGAGCTGTGAACACAGCGTACACACACACACACACACACACACAGACACGCACGCATGCATACACACACACACACACGCACGCACACACAAATAAAAAATAAACTGGCTGCAGCTTAGAAATTATACACACTATATTGGAATGCACATCATCCACTAGGATTATTAAAGCTCCTATGTGGATTATTTTTCTCTGTATCAAAGTTTTCTAAATGTTTTAAATGATATTTCAGGTCTAAACTATGATCTATGGGAAGAGTTCCACAACATCTGTCATTCTTCTGAAGACACTCCTTCCTCCTAGAGACCACTTAGAATTCTTTCTGACCGGCAAACTTTTTCAGCCAATAAAATTCAAATTTCCACATTTGTCGGCTGTCAGTCAACGTGCACGTGCTTCGCACAAATCTGTAGAGGTGAGGGCTGCACGCACCCACGCTCCGTGTCTGTTTACAGTCTCGTCAGCTCATGGAGGATTCAGAGCTAATTTCTGCTAAAAAGTTATCCATTCCCCGGCTACTGGGTTTTATTTTTATTTTTAAACATTTCTCCTCACAGAATGGCAAGGCTTGCCAAGGATAGACTTTAGTTTGGTCAAGAATTCCATTTTGGACCGAATGCAGTTCATGGGTTCTGGAGCTTCAGTGCAGCAGCTCGCACTTCGAGATCCACGTTTCATAAACACAGAGACAGACAGGTCTCAGACCCTCGTACAGTGTGAGAACATGATTTGTGAGCTGTGAATTGATTGCATTGTAATCGTAGTTTGAGCATGAGCTGGAGCTCAGAGCCACAACGCACAGTTTATTCCCAGCTGAGAAACCAGAGTGACGCTCCATGTGTACGCACCGACCACGTACACGTGCGCCCACACGCGCCTGTATAGGTGGGGTTATAGAATGCGGGAGGTTGGGAGAATGGATGTTTTGGGAGGGGCTGTGATATGTTGGGTTCAAAAACTGCTCTCTTGCTGAAATGCTCTACATATCTGCTTTAATGTTGAGAAATGATGGAGCTAGGGTTGTTTTGGTGAAATCTTGAAAATAACATTGTGCACAATCTCCAGATCTCATGCTTTCTGTTAGCACCCAGAGTATGTGCTGTGAATGACTCTCGGCTACTACCACATCCATCAGTTTAATATCTGTAAAACTGATCGTTATAGACATTTTTTGTTTGCTAAGATTGGTTGATATTAGCCATGGCAGCCATCTTGCATCATAATGACTCAAAAAGTGAATTAGTTGTGGATGTAATCACATTTTTTTTAAATCTGTTCATGATATATTTTGGTTAACAGACAGGCTTGAGTCCAGTACCAAATGGTTGGATTAAGGACTATTTACAGATGTAGTCCTCTGTCCATCTTTTGCATTTGTTTCATGTGTATTTCTGCTGCCAGAGCTTTGGGATGAGAACCTAAACATGATAAACGAGGCAGTTCCAACAGAAATCCTGTGAACTGTGTTGTGCAGTACAGCTAATGTGCGACCAGCAAATAGACAAAAGAAGACAGAAATGGTAGAACTTTTTGAAAAGAGGCTTTGTGTGACTATCAACACATCTATGATGTCATCTAATCTGGGCACGGAGACAGAAAACTCCTAAAGAACAGCTGGGAGGATCCCAAACATGACTTGGATGTGAGTTAGAATGCAGTGAAGAAGAAGTAGAGGTCTGAACTCTGCACTGCCCTCTAGTGGATGCACTGCCTAACAGCCTATTACCTATTTCCGTACGTAAAGTTAGCATAGTTGCTAACATTAGCTCAAAATCTGTAACATTGGCTGAGTTATAGCCAAATTTGTATTTGCAAATTTGATTTGTTGTGGTAGCCATCTTGAATTGGGTTGAAAGCCATTCATAACTTCCTGAAAGTTTAATAAAAATTTAGTTCATGAGAGGTTTTGCGAACATACGCTGACAGAGGCAAGAAAAAACATTCAGATTGTTTAGCGGTGGGCAATAATAAGGTCAAAGTGACGAGCAGAGAGGAACAAAAGAGTCATTGTTTGGTCAGAAAAAGGTTTCTGAGTGGCTTTTTTCTTTTAACATAAAATCAGATTTAGTCTCTGCCTGCGTGGAAAAAAATACCCTAATTTGTTGACCTAAAACAGATGCACATGCAAGTGTTTGGTGCATTACTCCCACTGCTCAGATCTAAGCCAGAAGAATGATTTCATACATTTAGCAGGCAGGATTATATTAAGAGATATAAAGCGTGATTCTTAAATGTGATTAGCTCCCCGTTGGAACCTGGCCAAGGGTTAGATCCTTCACAAACATCGAGGCAGACAGCTCTAAAAAACGCTCTGCAGGAGGAAAACCAAAGAAACCAGCTCCACCCCATCCCCCCCCCCCCCCCCCCCCCCCCCCCCCCCCCCCCCCAGATTGTGGAAATGTCACGGCTCTGTGCATCAGGTGATATATTTGGAAAGGTGTGGGCAGTGTGCTCATACAAACAGCTCGGCACTGAACATTTTACTCCACGCAGGCTGAATATTTCAGCTCTTCTGTGACAAAGACCTTAATGTTTGGTGTGTTGACAGTACTCACATCAGTGAATCCAGGAAGAAGATGGAAGGGGAGGAGAGCTTTGGGGTCGGGGGAGGGCTGGGTCCTGCCCAGCGTGGGACGAGCCAGCGGCGGCAGGGGACTGTGACACACATTACCTGAGACACAGCCCAGGAGGGGGGAACACAGGGAGGAAACAAAGAATTGATCAATAACTAAAATGATGATTAGGATTAGAACTAATGGAGCTGAAAGAACAATGAGGAAAAAGTTCCAACCAGCCAATGTTCTGGTAATCTTTTAAACTGGTTTTGATCAACAGTTCTTCAGACTTTATCAAGGTCTTTAAAAATGTTGTTAGACTTTTCTTACCTTCAGTCTAGAACCTAAACATTTTTCTTGTTTGTTGTTCCCTGAGTCACTACTTATGAATCATTCAGGCATAAAATAAAAATTAAGGCACAATTTGTTCCTATGTTTTCAGTTAGATTATAAAAAATTGCAAATATAACATCATCTGAGCCATATGAGATTTTAGAAGATTCCCAAAAAGTTGAAATTTGTCAGGAGGTACGATGGGCTGAAGGATGATGCATCTCCCAGGTTTTACTTCAAGACTTTGATGATTTTTTCCCCCCAATTTACTAAAAACTAATGTTTCAAATCATCTGCTGCAGAAAGTTTTTCTTTAGATGCAACACTTCTTTCTTTTCTCGTTGGAATCAAAGCATGAAGAAAGTTGGGAGGTTTTACATTTGTGCCCACACATTTTATCATTTTTCATCAAAGTTTTGATGGAATGGTTTTGAAAGCCGACCATAACCATTTTAAACAAAATGCTCTGAGTGTTAAAATAAAATCATGAACATGTGGTTTGATTTTTGGACTGATCATCTGATATATGTTGGAAAAACAAACAAACACGATGCCCTCCTCCATGACTCACGCTCAGTCTTTAAGTTCTCATGAGCATCTGATTAAAAAAGACCTGAACGTCAAAAGTAGTACAAGTTTATATTATAAAAACATCCTGAATAAAATGTTGTTTTAACACTGACTGTCTTATTTTGTTATTTGAATCTTATCTTGTTTGAAATAATTTGTCATTTTACATATTTTCTTTCTTAAAATTAACAGTAACAATTGTTTTTGTACTTTACAACACGTGACTCTCAATTAAACACCCCTACAGATTTTTTGTCACTCCCTGTTGAATTCACAGTGTATACCCCTCACCACCCACACCCCCAAAATGATGTCATAATGTTTTTATTTTTCAGAAGAAATGCTTTTAGATCATATACTATGGAATTATAAGAAAGACAGACAAAGTCAAGAATTACTGAAACTTTGAAAAAAAAAAAAAGTTAAACTGAACTCTTCATAAATCAAATTCCCCAATGCCACTTTTTAGGCTTAATCACTAACTTTCCACTGACACTGAATGAAGAACATTCATCTCAGTTTTTACATTAAAAAAATAAGAAATTTGACAAAATTTGCCTATTTATTCATAACCGATTTATTGCAAAATATGTGTTAAATATATCTTTATTTATAAAGGTCTGTCACCCATTTGATTCAGCTGCTTGGGACATAATTTTGTAGTTATTTTCCCACCATAACGTTGAGTTTTTGGCATGAAAGCTTACATAAATAAGTCATTTCTGAGTAATTTCCCAAACACAGGCAAGTAAACGAGCAAATTCATCAGCAAACACAAAATCTGAGCAAAATTTGAGTCATGCACGCAGGCCCGTTAGACGCTAAGCGTCCTGTTTGTGTTGCTGATTGTGGAGCCTCCAGTTTACACGTTCTCTGAGCTTGATTACAGTTTGATGAAGGACCAACGTGCGTGTTTAATCACCACAATCACAATCAACCAACACACCCATCCGCTCTGCCATTACTCTGATTACCTTCAGATAAACTCACGAGTGTGTGTTTGTGGTGTGTGTGTGTGTCTGCTTCACCTGTGTGTTTGCTTCAAAGGAGGAATGACTTTTTATTTTGCTCCGCGTGCAACACATGGACTAAACCCATTCATGGCATGTCATGTTTAGAAATGAGGTGATCGATACCAGTTAATGCCCTTAAACTTGCACGTCACAATAAAACTGAAGTTCTGTTTTACACTGAGAAACATTCAAGCAAATTCACAAGGAAAGAGTGTTCATCCTCTGCTCTGAATCCTTCTGATCAGTTACTTGACTTAAGCTCACATTCAAATCAAACATAGCAACAAGTGATTCAGCCTCATCACATAAAGACACAACTCTCCTGAGATTCAAAGCACAGTGTTGCGTTCACGTACCAAAATACATGGCGGTGGCAGCGCAGAGGGAAATCCGACAGTTCAGTGTTTGATCAAAGACTTTTTCATCTCCGGGCAGAAATGAGAATCCCCGTCCTCTCCTCCGATCTCCGTCTCTCTCTGCAGCGGAGCCGCGGGCTGCTCCTTCCCATCTGGATTCCCTCCTCCTCCTCCTCCTCCTCCTCCTCCTAACTGCCCACTGCTACCCCTCCTCCTCCTCATCCACCTCCTCACCATCATCATGTCTTCACGATTCGTGTACAAATCTACTCCATATCTCCTTCAAATCTGCTCTGAATTCAGTTCTAGACAGTTAGTCAATGCCAGCACATACACACTCACATACACACACCCAAAAGGCAAATTCAGACCCATCCCTTAGAAAATCCTCATCAGAGTGTTTCATTTACAAATCTAACAGTTTGCAGCCCTCCCTCTCTCTGAGATTGTTGTGTTTTGAGTTATTTGTTCTTCTTTTGCTTCTGTAAATGATTTCCCATCCTCACTTCTTTTCCTCTTGGGCTCCTGCTATTTTTAGATGCATCCTGTAGTTTGCACACAGAGAGGAAACTACACACCTCCAGTAATAGTCCAGATAAAAATGCTGTACATGTGCAAAAATGTCCTCACAAACTTAAAAAATTACTGATTTCTGCACGCGCGCGCACGCACACACACACACACACACACACACACACACACGCACACACACACACACACACACGCACACACACACACACACACAGTCGGATCTTGCTCAACTTTCTTGTCTTCAAACCCAAACATGATTTCTCTCTGTGTGAAAAAAAGGGGAACAACCACATGTTTTCCCACAATCCAAAGCTCCAGAGAGCAATACCCCAGGAAGGCTCTCAGTTCAACACCTGCTATTTCACAAATACACACAAAAACACACCGTAAAATATATCATTATTGTTTCAATGGGAAAAAACTGGATATTATAGGTATGATTGACACGACAATGATACAATGACCCTAAGCCTATCCTATAAAAACAATTTAAAACTATACAAGGTCTCGATCGTGACTTGTTTTTCCCTTAATATCAATCTGAGTCATTTAAGATTAAGGATACTCCGATATCAAGTCTTAATCTGATAGTTGTATTGTTTTTTTACAGCAAAGACTTACAACCGACAAACCATAGGTATCTAAAAGTTCCTAAAATCAGTGAGTTTCTGTAGGATCACAGAGTAGGGAGACAGTTTATCTACACAGGTTACAGTCTTATTATTCCTAGTTTTAAATGTTTAAAAAAACAGTCATTGTTTATTATTAGAATGGATAATGTCACCGTCAAGTAAAAAAAAACTTGCATCTCCAAAAATGCAACTTTTCAGAAAATGAACAAAATGTGTTTCTTTTACCAATAAAAAAAACCCTGAATCATCACATAAAACATTCTCCACAAGACCCTAGATAACTGGGAAAGGTGACCAGTAGAGTGGAGCATAAAAAAGATGTTAAAAAAGAGATGTCAGCAATAAAAAAGGAGATAAGACATTTTAGCCCAACAGCAATAAGATAGGATAGGATAGGATAGGATAGGATAGGATAGGATAGGATAGGATAGGATAGGATAGGATAGGATAGGATAGGATAGGATAGGATAGGATAGGATAGGATAGGATAGGATAGGATAGGATAGGATACATCTGTTGTCTAAGACATTTTCTTAAAACTGCAATGCCACTTTTAGGCCACATACAACAAAAGTTTAAAGGGAGAAAGATGCAAACATGGAAATATTTACTCATTGACTCAATTTCACGTTTCTTTTGTTTCCTAATGCACTGCCAGGCGTTTTGAGTTCCTCTGAGTGAAAGCAGACACTGTTTGGAGGCTGGGTGGTATTATTACCCCCACCCCCTTTTCTTAGATGTAGAAAGATGAAAAGTTTCTGCAAGTTTTTGCCTCAGAGTCACACATTAGGGAGTTTCGTGTTTCAGCAACGTCTTCAAGCAAACAAAGCAGTTGAGTTCAAGGTCTAAAAGGTTGTCAAAAACTCTGCTCAGAGTTCACAAGGATCATAGTGGAAATAATGAAACTATGAAATGACACAACACCAACTTGGATTTTTTTGTGTGTTTTGTCTTTAAGTCAAAAAACACGGGTTTGTGTCATGCTTTATGTAAAGTTGCCAGCTGTCACACAAAACAAAACAAATAATCTTATTGTTTCTAATCCCAAATTCCCTCTGAAAGTATCGGATCAGTGCATCACTTCACACCTGCAGCCTTTTAACATCACAGGTAACCATGGCTGTCATGGCAACAGACATAAGTAATATTATGTAGGGGGAGCCGATGCCGAGCCTCTCGGATACGTTGATCACTGGCAACCTGTTTGAGTGAAACCAAAAGGAGCCACGTGACACCAGCTGGGCCTCAGGAACAGCCGAACGCAGCAGGCTCCATCATCAAGTAAGAGTTCTTTCAAAGGAGCTAATTAACTTGAGTGTGTGTGTGTGTGTGTGTGTGTGTGTGTGTGTGTGTGTGTGTGTGTGTGTGTGTGTGTGTGTGTGTGTGTGTGTGTGTGTGTGTAGTCACGATCCAGATTAACACAAGGTGGCAGACAAATGTACAAACAAACTGTTATGGGAACTGATTTTTTTAGCACGTTTTAATGTTACAACAAGCTGAGCTGAGACTAAACAGCTCTTGTCTGCACGCCACAGCAACAAACACTCTTAACATTTTGTTCACAGTCTCCCGCAGGCGATAATCCACCTCTCAGCTTGTTCTCAGCTCCCTCTCCGCTCTGCATTTTTTTGGATGGAAGGGGTCTAAAACACACGGCTAGCCATCAGCTCACCTCTTCTTTGATTGGTCGCCATAACAACATCACCATGGTAATCAGAGTGCATTGACATTGATTCTGTTCGTGTTATTTTGTGAGCTGACGTGGATGTTTCAAATCTGCGTTGTCGTGCTGACACACACACCGATAGATGCAGGATGATGGAGGACCGTCACACACACACACACACACTCACACACACACACACACACACACACTAGTCTCAGAGTTTAGACTCTACACACACATCTGGACACACAAAATGTAACTTAAGTCTGTCTGTTTAAGGCATTTGACTTGATCTTCCATCGTGAGGTGTTTAAGCGTATGTACACTGAAGAAAACACAGCCAGCAGGTGTCTGGGTGCTTTGATAATTACTACAGATTACAGTCATTCAGCCGCAGCTGCCTGGCCTCCTGACAGAATACAGGAATTTCTTTTTTTTAATCTGATTGGTTTTTATCTGCCACATTTCCTCCTGACAAAACTTGCCTAAATTCTGGTTTTGGACCTAAAAACTGCAGAACTCAAGCCAAGATGGACTTTCTTTGCTCGTAAGAAAGTTCTGTGTCTGATGTGAATGAGTTGCAGGTTTGGGAGAGTTTTAGTGCTGATTTTTGAGCAGCTGGAAATCACACTATTTTTTAGCAAACCCCCATGGCCAACAGATTAGAGTTTAGAGAATTCAGGTATTGGTTTTTGTAGATGTTTTGATCAAATATTGCTCTGGTATATTGAAGAATAATTACAAGGATTGAATGCATTTTCATGGCTCTGAGTTTATGCAAAAAGTCAATGCTTGAGAGAAGTGCTGAGGAGTTTGCGGGACATGGACCAAACTATATGTTTTTTTCCCTGAGCCACTTTAGTTAAGACTTTAGTCTTATGACATGCTGGTTTATTTTGCTGGAAAAGTCGTTGTTCATCACCAAACTGTTCTTGGATGGTTGGGAGGGGTTCCTCTTGGAGGATGTTTCGGTACCATTTATTATTCATGTGTTCTGTGGATAAACTGAGTGAGTCCACTCCCTATAGGCTGTTAAACAACCTTTTTTATTTCCTACGTTAGTTTAACTTTTCCACATTTTTCCACTCTCCTTTTAAATGTATTCTCAGTTTTGGTCAAGCTAAGCTATGCTATAAATATGCCACGCTAATCCACAACTGCACTGAACAGAAAAAAGATGTTCTTCTAGTTGTTGTCTTTTTGGCTTTACGCTGATGGAGTATTTAACATTTTAAAGCCATGTTTTTGCATGCAACACTCTCCTCTGTAGCATGTGCCACGTTTGATCACAAAAAGCAGATGTCCAACAGTGAGCTGCCATTAAAGGAGTTACTCTGATCATCAGGAGTACTTCAGGGCTCAGTTATGCTATAAATAATATCGCAGAGCTTGAGATTTATCACAAATCCTTTGATTCATGCCCCTAAGCCAGTGCCAGACTATATCTCTAAATTTGGTATTTTTCTCTTTTTCTGTTTGTCTAAAGATTGTAAGATTTATAGAAAAACTACTAAATAAGAAAAAAGTCCTGTTGCTTTTTAAGCTGGTTAAATGGAAGTTTCCACTGACTGAGAAACAAATATCTCCTGTAATCACAATTATGCACAAACAAACACAGGAAGCAGGAATAAACAAGAGAAAATGAGCTCCGTAAAGCCGATCCAGTTGAATTTCAGACACTTGGGAGGAGAAGTTAAACCGTGAGACATCACAAATGATTCTCAGAAGATCCCTGCTCTGTGGAGCCAAATGTCACATGGAATAAAACAGCACAATTAAACCCATACAGATGTGGAGCTGCAGCTGTAAATTCCTGCAAGATAAGACTCTCCACAGACACAAAAGGCTGCAGACGGAGGAATCTCAAACAGTGGATAAACAGATCCAAGTTGGGGTCAAAGGTGCCGGCACGTTAACTCCTGAGTCTGGGTTTAAGATGTACTTTTACAAGCTGCACATGTCTAGTAGTGCAGAGGTAACCGCCATCATGTGGTTGCGCTAAAAGCCACTCTTTCCAACCACAGTGGGGGCTTAAAGCGAGGTCACAAACACCTAAACTCAGGAGGCGTGTGCAAGACCCTGTGAAGCGGTAAGAAAAGAAAGGAGCGCTTGTACATTTTTTAATCTCACAATTTTATTTATTTATATATATATATATATATATATATATATATATATTTCTTTTTGCAAACCCACTTCTTACCTCTAGGCTCTTGACGATGGAGATTTACAGAATTCATGACCAGGCGTTCAACCTGCACGGATTATTACTCCAGATGTCGTTCCCCATCCCATAAAAATATCTCCATTTGCAGAATATAATTAAAACATTTACTGCCTGCTGCAGAGCCACCCTATCTTTAGATACATAAGAAAAGAAAAGACTTGATAGGAGCAATGTGTGGTCATTTCACTGTGGCAAAATCATCAGAGGAATCTTGCTTGTGGGGAGGCCGCGCTCACACACATGCAGACGAGCTCATACCGCAGCAAAGGCTCCTCGTGAACATCTGTTAGCCAGAGATAGGCCACTATCTGTCCAGAATGTCATTAAACAGCACCGCTGTAGATTTATGTTCTCCCTGCTGGGCTATATGAGCCTGCACAGCCACATCTACAGTATCCTCTAAGTATAAAGCACACATCAAAGCATCCAGTGTGTGAGTGGGTTTACTATTTTTAGGTGAAAAGTGTACATTTATTCCCTTATTGTGGACACACTTGTCAAGAGGAGGTTGTTGCCATGACAACAACACTGTACATGAGCCTAATATCATGATCACCATTAATGGGATGAACAGTGAGGGATTAGAAGGTAGAAGGAGACACATTGGAGGAAATAAGTGGATTAGATTTGGATCAAACGGATTTGACCTGCACTGAGTTCATAACGTCAGCACTGCCACCTGCTGGCTGAGAGCTGACATAGCAGCTTAAACCCACAACCTCTCTCTATGGGTTTAAGTTGAGAACATGCAACATCAAATATTCAACTACAAAATAAAGTCAAAATCAATCAGATTTGAGATATAAAGGATAGGTACAGAATACCGAAATTGCAACATCAACACTCGTTTTTAGTCTGATCTAGTTTTAAGACGCAGTCATTTCTAGAAATTACTTATAATTACTCTGTAACTGAAATACTAATTTTGTCAAACGACTTGCTTAGGACTTGAATTTCAAAGTTTAGGACTTGAAAATACTTAGGACATGCATGCATTGACTTTAGACTTAAGTTGAGATTTGTTTGTCTTGGATGAGTCAACACTTTACTCTGATTTAAGACTTGCATGGGAAAAACTTGAGACTGGTGTCTTCCAAAATCCTGACTCTGTCCAACCTCTGGTAAACACATTTACCAGGTTAAACGATTAAAGAAAGGTTAAACACCAGGATGATTTTGTAGTATGACTTGATGTTGAAACAGTCCCTTCATACTGAACATGAACAGGAAAACAGCTGTGGTCTTTAGGTGGTTTAGGTGATGGACTATACACCAGAGTCCTCACAAGATTAGGAGATTCCACTGGAAACCCAACACAGAGGCTGCTAACAAAAAGAAACAGAATAGTCTGCTTCCACAGGAAGCTCAGGTTATTGGCAGCAAGATTTTGCATATTTTTCAGCAATTTGTCGAAGCTGCAGCATCAAAACTCAGAGAATAAACAAACTGATCAAATCAACCTGTTTTCAGGAATCTGGTTGTAAATAGAAGAACAAAACCTTCAGTCAGGAACCAGTATAGGATGTCAGTTCAGCCCACAGGAAAAAAAACTTTTGTAGATTATTTACACACACTCCTCCCCCCCCCCCCCCCCCCCCCGGAACAATACTATGCTGGTGTATTATTAGGACAGCAGCCTATTGTTGGAGGTAGTTTAGTGTAATATTAATGTCGGGCCATTGAAGGCAAAAACTGGAAAGGAAGGATGGACTGGTTGGTCAAGATTTCATCCTAAAGCAAGAAAACAACCCAAAACAAAGAGAAACGAAAAATGAAAAGTATCCACATTTAATCAGATCCTTCAGGTTTTGCAAGAATAGACAAAGAAAGGAATACTTGCTCCGTTTACCTCACAACAGATGTGTCGGCATTTTAATTAAAAACAACCACAAAAAAAAAAAAAACAGGATTCTTTGGAAACTCGTTTGTATGAGACACATTTAAACCGAGTCACTTTTTCTATTTTACCTTGTTTCAGCACCATCTCACCTCATTTAGCTCATCTTGAGTAAATTACATGCAAACAGAATAATTTAAATAATTTATTCCAACGTATTCCCTGTGTATTCCTTCACAAAAGCAATACAACTTTACAAAGTATTAATAAAAAGGAGGGAAAACTGCACAGCTAATCTAAGGTAGAGTGCCCATCAGCCACCCAGAGAATTTAAGGTATAAAACGCCGTTTCCACTCAGTATTTGCACATTAAGTCAATGACCTATAAACTGTACAGTTCTTATATTTAAAAAAAGGTTTAGAACACTGACTGCTCTGCCGTCAGAAGGATGTTAAACGCTTGAAGTGTTAACGTTGGATCAACACTGAGGAGATCTGTCTTGGTGTCAGTCGGGTAGGTTAGGCGCTCTTGCAGCAGCCTTTCCGCTCCCCCTGAGCGTCGCTGCCTGATCCGATGGGGCTGGACAGGGTCACGGCGCTGATGGAGCCGCGGGTCACTTCTCTGCTCGCCACCTTCTTATGGATCGCTGAAGAGAACAAACGTTACACGGTTGCATTCTCATGCCAACAGTGGACATATATGAAAACGAAGAAGTCACTTTTTTTACCTTTTAGAACGTCGTTGAACGCTGCTTCAACATTCGTGGAGTTCAACGCCGACGTCTCCATGAACATGAGCCCTTTCTTGTCTGAATTGGTACAGAGTTTAAGATTATTCAGAATGGAAAAAAGCAGGGTATAAACTATATGTACTTGTGTATAATTCTGCAATAGTTGATGAACCTGCGAAGTCTCTGGCCTCCTCTGTGGGAACAGTCCTGAGGCTCTCCAGGTCCACCTTGTTCCCCACCAGCATCACCACCATATGAGGGTCTGCGTGGTCGTACAGCTCTTTCAGCCATCGCTCTACGCTCTCATAGGTCAGGTGTTTGCTGATGTCATACACCAACAGCGCTCCAACTGCTCCTCTGTAATACCTGAAGGCACCAGGTGAGAGAGATTAAACATTCATGGGTTGGATCTTCTACAAGAAACCCTTTTATAAATACAGTGCACAGTTCCTGTACAGCTGATTTCTTATGAGAGTGTCACTGCCACCTACTGGTTGAGTAGAGTATGACAATAATATAATGTAATTGTTCTAGGAACTCACCAAAGCTAAACAACAACATATTTTAAAACTATTTCGAGCAGCTATATGAACTCAGGGTTGTGTTCAAAGCAGCAATGATCCATTTGTGTGTTTGGATGCAATTTATGACTTATTGTTTATAAACTGTATGTTTATGTTACTTATTAGATGTCTGATTACAATTGTAGTTAAGCAAGAAATAAAGCAATTGAAATATATATCTATTATTTTATTTTTTTTGCTTTTTGATAATTAATTTGGGGCAATAAAGGTTATAAAATTATGTAATATTGTAAAAAAATATATAAAATATACATAATTAAGATATTATTGTAAGGTAAAAATGTTTTAACCTCTAATTTAAGTTAAGTTTGAGATACAAGGGACTAAAACCTGCCCTACCCAGTGGCTGATCTCCCAGTCAAAATGTTAGAGAGTTCATCCTCATGGAGGATGAATGAGAACGTCATGAGAGATCGGAGCAAGGTTTGATTAGAGTGATCTGCCAAATATTTGACATTTAAACTTCAATACCTGGTCGAACCTGTTTATATTATTTTAGATTTCTTTTCAGACAAAGGAGTTTTCCTGGTTTTTTATATATTGATCTAAATCTACATATTACACATTTGGTACTTTTGTAATAAATGTGTTTAATTTTGGTTTTTATCATAGTTTTTACTTTTTTTGGTGCCAATTACAGTGCAGAGTGAAGGCTAGTCATTTCCATGCTGCTTTAATAAATCTAGTTTGTGCCAACAATATAGTCCCACTTCTTTATTGTGTCAATAACTCATCTATTAATCGTGTGTGTGTGTGTGTGTGTGTGTATGTGTACCCACGCTGAGGTGATGGCCCTGTAGCGCTCCAGCCCAGCCGTGTCCCAGATCTGGGCCTTGATGGTGAAGTTGTCCAGCTGAACGGTCCGTGTGCTGAACTCGACACCGATGGTGGTGCGGCTGTCGTGGGTGAAGTCATTCTTGGTGAAGCGGGACAGAAGGTTGCTCTTTCCTACACCAGACTCCCCTATCAGAACCACTACAGAGGCAGACATGTTTCAGCTTAGATCCTGAGTGAACTCAAACCTGTAAATTATCTGAAATCAATCAGATATTTCTGTCACACAAATACCACACGATGACATCACACCAACATGGCAGCTCCACACTGAGCCTGATTTTGCTTTGGAATAACAGGAATGTTTAAAACAAAAATCACTGCAGGTTTAAGATTAAAAACATCAGAACACATTAGTCTTAACTAAACAGGAAAGGTTAAGACTTGTGTTTCTGCAACAGGTCAAAGGTCAAAAAGCTTAACAGCCAAATGGATAGGAAGCAGTCACTTCCTTATTTCCCTGCTTGCTTTTCTGTCTTAGACATTACAGCAATCAGCTGCACCTTAAGAGAGGAGGAACAAACAGCAATAAACTCAGCGAGCTTTATCTCACTTTAAACCTTCACAGCGGAGTAACTCACCTTTAAAGACAAAGTTGTACGTCTCATCAGACCCCATGCTGCAGTCAGTGCCGATGGGTCCCTGTTTCACTTAATAAATATCCTGGAGCCACCTTCAAAGTGTGGAGAAATATTAACACGAAGCCAGAAAGCAAATACAGCCTCAACCCCTCTAGTAGAATAAAAATAAAAAGTTTCCTTTAAGGTGGATATGAGTAGCTCCTGTTTGACGACAGACGAAGGAGTAGTAGGATTCCTGATTGTCCATCAGCTGACGCCCAAAGGAGGGCCGAGGGAAGGTGAGCAGGTGGAACAGGTAGAGCGACTCGCTGGAACAAACTCCACCCTCTGCTGTGCTCTTTTCACTCTGAGGTTCATTTGTATGACAATAAACCCCACCCAGCAGGTGGAGGATATGTGCGCCAGGACAAGTTACAGTTTCAGTGCTTGTCTTACATTAGGCTGTAGAGGAGCTGCCTGATTTTAATGGATGTTTTAGTTTTGTGCTATAGCTTTGATTGAATTTAGCAGTGTTTTTTTGCTTTGAAAGGACAAAAAAAAAAGATTAAATTCAATGTTGCTTTAAAAAGTATTTAAAAGCAATTATTAAAAAACAAAACCAGGAAGAACTTTATACAAAGATTTAAGAAACAAAACAGTTCTTTTTCCAGAATGAGACAATAGTCAAAGATTTGAATGTAGTAGAGTCTAATGAATAATCTGTCAAAGCCACAGTAAATTAAAGGCACTACATTTATTTATTCTTCATAAGGAATGTGTCTCTCATCAGTTTTAAAATGATCAGGTGAAATAATTGAGTTAAAGCTGATTGGTCAGATAATGTATCTCACCTAGTAATGAAGGATTTCATACATGTCTACTGTCACATTAAAATGTAGTCCACGATCTGTAGAATCGACTCAGTTACAGACATGTTTGTGTTTTTTACGTTCAATTACCTACGGCAGCCATCTTGAATTGGATTGACTGCAAAAAATAAACAGTTGTAGATGCACATCCAATGAAGATTTTCTGAAGGTTTTGTTCAAATCCATCATGTGAATCATGAGATATTTTGCCAACAAACACGAGCAAAAACCACTAAAGCTCCACTTGCTGATGGGTAATAAATATTGAACATGTGTAGTTAAATATGAAGTTGTCCTAAAACCACATCTTCTTCTAAGTCACATTAAAAACAAACAGAATACAGCAGAACCTTTTAAAAACCATCACCAAACTGTAATCAAATGACACAGTTGTAGCTGTTTTTGACGATGATTTATTACTTTTTTTTAGTACAGTACTGTTAAAAGTTAGTTCCAACATTTTCAACTGGGAGATGGATTTATCTTTTTTTATTTTCAGCTGAGGTGAACAGACAAAGCAAAGCTATTGAAGCAGTTGCCAAGGTTACCACAACTGCGATGCTGAGAATTTCAAAAAAAGAAAAAAAAAAGTAATAATAATAATGATAAAACAACCTAGACTTCATGATTTGAGAAAAGCACAGTGCCACCATATCAGAACTGTTTTAAAGCCATTTCATTACCTCTTAATGAACTTAATGATTTCCACATTTAATTTATGTGAAATAAATCAGTATCTAGGTACTAAATGCACCTCAAAATAAAGAGAAATAAAACAAATAATCAGATTTAAATGAAAGAAAAAAAACTTGCTTGTATCATTCGGTTATACTAACAGCAACCTGTGCTTCAGATTTGCTGTAAAAGTGATTCACGTTGATGGTTGAAGTCCTGAACGATGGTGTGAGACATTTACTGAACATGAAGACGTCTGATTAGCCCACTGAGTGAGGCTGCAGTTTGCTGACAATGCAGAGAACAGCAGGAACAGCATTGCTACCTCAGAAAGAAAACAACACTGCACTCATGGGTGGGCACTTTAATCTGGAATGACAAATTACAAGTTTGAGGGAAAACTGGAAGGCGTCTTGTTATCAGGCGCTTGCAATAAATAGTGAAAGCTGTTGGGCAAAAACAGCTGTGTGTGTAGAAACTGGAGAATTGAGAGGGGGGGGGGGAAATGAAGCTGAACAAGAAATCCTTACGG
Organism: Callopanchax toddi; assembly: GCA_006937965.1. NCBI lineage: Eukaryota > Metazoa > Chordata > Actinopteri > Cyprinodontiformes > Nothobranchiidae > Callopanchax > Callopanchax toddi. The sequence goes on along the minus strand of SSNR01000058.1, from coordinate 1,469,909 downwards.
TTTGTGTTCAGGTTTACAGTCCAGAAACTACCAAACTGTCTCACAGTAGCCGTGTGGAAAACAGAGCCCACTGTTGTTCACATCACATGGGTTTATTCGGTTTTATGTAAATATTTACCTACAACACTAAACTCCAGATGTTTGTATGAAGAGAAAGAAGACGGAAATGGTGAATTCCTTTCTGTGAGAGCATTTCGATCACTCTTTCTACACCAGAACAGCCTCTGAAAGGAGAATGATTCAGTCCGACTCTACAGCAGAAGTCTGCAGAAACATCTGGTTGGATGTCGCCAAAAATTAGAAAAAGAAAAAAAAAAAAGAAAAGAAAAGAGAACTAAGGGGAAATAGGGAATGATTTGAGATCAGATGTGAGGATCTTTCAGTTCTTGCCCAAGTTTCTTCTGAAAAGTTTGGGAAAATACAGGTAAATTTCTCTTGCTTCTCTCTGTAGATGCTGGGTGTGTTATGAGTTAAGTATGTATTTATGAGTGTGTCTGTGTGTCAGTATGTACTGCGTGTCTTTACGAGGGCTGTGAGCCAAGAAGTCTCTCGATAGCGGCGTTGATGTCTCCTCCAGTGGCGATGAGGGCCTGCAGGTTGGCCTCGCGGTTGATGAAGCCCATAGCGCTCAGCTGGTCTAGCTGGGTCTGGAACCGGACCTCGGGGGTCTGGGTCTAAAAGAGACAGAGAGACTTAAAGTTTTAAGAAAAAAAACAGAAACGCCACAAAAACGAATTATCTGTGCATGTGTAGGCGTATACCGTTGCACTTCCTCCTCCTCCACCAGCAAACATCTGGAGCATCTGCTGCATCAGCTGCTGCTGGGCGGCGGTTGTTCCAGCGCTGCTGGGCGAGGAGGCGGGGTTCTCAGGGGGCACGCCCCCTCCTGTGGGCATGCCAGGAGCTCCACCTGTCATCAAACTGGACCAAAACAACAATCGCATGCGGTAAATCAATATTCTTTATAAAAATGAAGTATGTGTGTGAGTATTTTCCTGTGTAGGCATACCTGGGCATGAGGCCTGGGGCTTCTGTCTGCAGTGTCTGTAGACCCTGTTGGATTTGCATTAGAGCCTGCATGGCTCGGGGGTTGGTCATAACTGACAGGGCTTCTGGGTTCTGCATCTGCAAATCAACAGAAACAACCGCAAAGACTCAGTCAGGGGAACTACTAACAGAGCAGAAAAAGAAAAACGTTTATTTTTTAATTCTTTGATTTTTCATTTAAAGGGACATTTCAGGGATTCTTAAGAGTGTTTGTGTGAAAAAGTTATTTTTACTACCCGTCTGACATGACTGATGAGCTAACAGCTAGTCCAAATGCAGCAAGACCAAAGTGAATCATATAGAAATGACACCAAGTGCATCAAAATGGCCAAATATCCCTTTAAACCTGGCATGTCTAAATCGCTGCCCTCTGCGTGGAAGCAGACACTTGAACATCTTTATGTTCAGATTTTTCCTAATGTGAGGCCAAACACAAAATACAGATAAGTTAAAGTCTTTTTCAAATGTCCAACTTTCAGTCCAATCCAAAGTATTAGTACTTTATTAACCAGGCTTTTTCTTTTAAATTTTAATCTGCTGGTAAATAGAACCACAAAACCTTCACTAAAAAGCAGACTTGTGAGCACCACTCATAAAACCTGACTAAATCCAGCAGCGTTACTGAAGGAGTGACCCAGACACAACAGGATCTGGGTCACTGGAATTTATTTTCAAGAAACTGGAAAACAATCAACCAATCAAATCCAGGGATAGTTTTCTTTTACTAAGGATAATGTACGAGACCCTTTTATTTATATGTTTTGAGCAGTCCAAATACATCATTATAAAACCGTTTTTACATTTTTTAAAATTAAATTCTGTTTTTGTGGCCTGTGAGGACTTTTAACTTGGAGATTTTAGCCCTCGTCTTGAAAAGTTTGGACACATCTGCTTTAAACTAATTTAAAATATAAAATCAATATAGAAATAACCTGGCATGTGGTCATTTGCAAAAAGCCTTACATGACTTCATCACTTGAAAGTTGCCTAAATCCTACATGGGTATCGTCTAAAGCAGAGAAGCGATCATTCTCAATGTGGGTTTTTAATATCTGCACTGCAACTCCTGGATTGATATTTCTCACACCCTTATAACAACAATAGATACATTTTCAATCATTGTTTTAGTTGAGTCTGTTTCTAAAGTTTGCTTTTGGTCAAATATGTATTACCTGCTGCAGAAAAACAGGCAGTTGAGATCGGAACTGTTCCTGAAGTTGTGGGTTTCCAGCAAACAATGGATTATTCATCATTACCTGATTGAGAAGAACAAATAGGTTAATCAGTCACTCCACCAAGATACAGGTTTTACTCTATAATGTTGAGATTTAAAGTATGTTTTCCTAAGCAAAAGTTTTTAACCAACGTGGAATCTTTGAGTTATTAGTGAACCAGTTCTGGCTCGGCGTATAGTCCACCTTGTTATTTAAAGTCTAACAAAAACACCTTAAGTTATTCACTGCAAAACTGCAGACAGACACTCCCTTTAGTCTTAGATGAAATCCTGATATTGACCATTCAAACTTAAGGAAGGTTTCTAGACCAAGTTTTTAATCCTCACCTGTGAGGCTAACTCTGGGTTTTGAGCCAGTGACTGCATCATGCTGCGCATGTATGGAGCAGACAACATGTTCTGCATCAGCTGAGGGTTTTCTGAGATCTGTTGAAGTAGACTCTGCATGCCCGGACTGTTGAACATGCCTCCAACACACAAAATTCATACAACTTAATTTAGAAACTAAATTATGCACAAATGTAACAGCAGATAGGCGAGTTCACTCTGGCGTACCATTTCCCAAACTCCCAGCATTGACGCCTAGAGGGTTGGACACGCTGGGGTTGGCGCCCCCTGTGGTGCTAGTGCTTCCTGTGGTGCCCGCTCCACTCTCAGAAGAGTTAGAAGAATTTGGTGGCCCCCATGGATTTGGAAGCGGCTCTCGGTTTTCTGTCCGGGACGGCTGGACACCAGCATCAGAGCCCCCACCCAGAGCTGAGAACGGGTTGCTACCAAACTACAAGGAAAAAGAACAGATCAATTTGAAAAAAAAACAAAAATGAGAAAAGATGACAGCTAGTGTACACAAATGCTAACAGGAGCCAACACAGTGCAGGGATGTGATGTGTAAACATTCCAGATACCTGCTCCCTGGCAGCGCTGAACATGGGTTCCTGGATGTCTGTGTACATCCTCCGCAAGGCGTTGTAACCTCCTGGGATGCTCTCCAAGTTACTCAGAGCCCGGTCCTGGTTTCGCATCATTTCCTGCATCATCGCTGGGTTCCTGGCAAGCTCCATGGTCTGAGAGGCAAGATGTAGTAAAGTCAGGAAGTGTGTTTGTTTAGATTAATTTTGAATTAACAAAGTCAAATCCTGAGGGGGAAAAAATACAACAAAAAGGAAATGTAAGACAGCATCTTTACTTTGTCAGGATTGTGTTTACCTGTCGCATGAGCTCAGGGTTATTAAGCATGTGGGAGATCTCAGGGTTGCGCTCCATCAGCTGTTGCATCTGTGGGTTGGCCATGATCATCTGTCGCATCAGGTCTGGGTTGGACATCATGTTCTGCACCAAAGGGTTCTCCATAATCTGAGAAAGCATCTCTGGGTTGGACATGAGCTGTCTCTGCATCTGCTGCTGCAGCTCCATGAAGTTAGCTGAACCCATGCCCAGACCAGCTAGACTAGACAGGTCCCCAAAGCCTGCTGTGGTAAGATAAGTGGGTAAAGAATGGTTAAAATCATATGCTTCTATCAATCAGAAGCTTTGGATGTTTAGGTGAACTCACTCAGTATATTGGGCGTCTGTGTGGGTGGTGGGGCAGAGCCAGAAGGGCCTGTTGTGGAGGTGGGGTTGGCAGCTGGACTAGAAGTGGAACTGCTGCTTGCCTGAGTGGAGGTTGAGCTAGAGGCTGAGGTGCTACCACCATCTCCTGCCCTAAAGAGACGATTTGGAAAAAAACAAAGTCCAGTTAAATACAGCAACAAATCAAAGTCACTGTTAAATTTGAAAAAAATATCACAAGACGTTTAGTTTGATCTAAAAATGTAACCTTACTTGTGTGCTGTTTTTATGACGAGGTGAACTGTCAGGCCATCTTTGATGCCATGTTGGCCGAGGCTGTCGCCATCTTTCAAAATCTTCCCAGCAAATATCAGAACAAGCTGGTCCTGTTTGGCTTTGAAACGCTTCGAAATCTCCTCTTTAAACTGTAAGACAGAAACTAAAAGGTCAAACTGAGAAAAAGATGGCAACTTAAAAAAAGTCGATACACCGAGGTTTGAGAAACCGCACAAAATAATTAGATACTGGTATCAACTTGACACCACTTCACTCCACAACACCACAGCTTATTTAAAATCTGAAGAAAGATACAAAAAGAACAGATAAATTCAAAGACGCTTCTTGGTACAAAAACAAACAAAAACTTTAGGGCAAGCACTGCTACCTCAAGGTACCACCACAGCAACAAGCTCTGGACTCTGTCTAGGCCATTGCATCATCTAGATACGACATCATTTTGTTGTAGATTTACTTCTGTGTTTGAGTTCATTGTCCTGTTGGGCGGTCAGACCTAATCTTATCAAGCACTACTCATCTGACAGATGTACTGAATACTTTGGTACATGTATTGTCAATTAAAGAAATGCTAGAAGTCCAGGTCCTCCACTACCACACTTGAAAATTAGGCATTTGTGTTGACATGCTGTGTGTAGTCTTCACAAAATGTGACACTGCATTATGGTTACATATCTTCCTCTCCTCTGTTCAAACAACATTGTTTCTGAAGTCCTGCAGTATCATCACATGCACCGCTGTAAACCAAATACTGACACATTATTTATTTTCTTACATAGTACTTGATTTATAAAACACTACTTTTATTTGAGTTAGTTTTAAATAAATCATGACATTGTCATGAGGTGTCATCTACCATTAGATTTTCCCATTTTCAAGACCGATGAACATAATTTTTCTCTATTTAAATCTAAAATTTAAAAGACTGCACCCACATTGTGCCATGGCTGGTGTCCCAGGTATTATGTTACCATATAATAATGTACTTATAGTCAGAGGAATAATGTGCATGTGTATCAGGAGTTGTAGAAGACTGGCTGTTGTATGTGTCTCTGTATTGGCCCTGTGATGGACTGTCTCTGGCCCACGGACTGCTGGGATAGACACCAGCCCCCCTGTGACCCTTTACATGACAAAGTGGATTCAGAAAATAAGTGAACATCAGTGATCAGGCTGTACATTTTAAACACGTTTTCATATATGAATGTAGAGGTATTGTACTGGTATTAGTAAACATATTCATTATTACACTACATTGCCTGTTCAATACATGCACATAAATTATAGCATGTAGCTATACGTACCTTTTAAAAACCGTTATCTAACTATAGAACAACGCTTCGTTAACAATACACAACTTTGTATTTCTTGTATATTTTAAAATATTTAACTTATCTAAGCAGGCTGTTATGTTATTAGAACAGTTATATACATCTAAATCATCGCCTTAACCAAAGCCTAATATTTTCATTACATAATTAAAGTCACAGTGAAATTGTATACAGGATCAGTGCTTGAATTAGCTGATACACATGCAATCATTACCTAAAAATTATAACTCACAATTATTTAGAAAAATACCAAGTCAGGGCAATCAGCTAAGAAAATAATAACTGAATACATAAACAGCGCTATGGTCTCACTGTACACGTCGCCAAGCCAACAGCAGCAGTGAGAATACTTGAAATCCCCAAGAAGCCTGAATGACTCAGTAGCAGCGATGAGAATGTTCTAGAGTGAAAGGAACTTTGTACTTTTTGTACAAATCACTTGATCAAAATTGAAAAACGAAAGCGATACAAAATATGAACTACTCGCTACATGGTTTTGTCAGTGACTTATTGAAATGATCACAGAAAGCGCGTCTCCGTCAGCTGACACTTGTTTGGCTAGAGTTGGCTAACGCCTGGTTCAAAAAGCATGCTAGGTTAGCTCGCAAGCTAACAGTAGACTGGCTAGCCGGTTAGCAGTATCAAATCTTGGCGCGGCTCTGTCTTTTTATTGAAAGTTAACAACGTCGATCTTGCCATCTAATTGTTAATCTAAGCAATATCGCCCCCGTTTCAAGCAACCACTTTAATTTCAAGCACAAATGGTTAGCCGGTAAGAGTGGTGACACATGCTAACGAGTTAGCTTCCAAGCTGAAGTTGTGGGTATGACGTGAGAACGTCGAAGAACAGCATCGACGAACCTGAGTGACAGAAGCATCTTCTGCGATGGCGATCTCTTCTTTGTCCTTGGGAGTTTTCACTGTGACCTTAATAATCGTCCCCTCCGAGTCTTCAGGTTTATTATTATTATTGTTGTTACCAGGATCTGCGGCGCCTTGCTCAGCCATCTTTACTCCGCTGATGGAACAGCTCAGATCTAACGTTAGCTTCCGGGTCAAGCGGGGTCAATTTTTTTCTTCTTCTTCTTCTTCTTCTTCTTCTTCTTCTTCTTCTTCTTCTTCTTCTGTTCCAGTGATGTTCTTGTTGGCGGTGCACAGATAAAGCAGACAGACAACTTAGAATTAACACATTAAAATGATTAAACCCCAAAAGTCACCATTATTTATTTGAAAGCACACTATAAACAGCCATAAGTTAAATCTTTAATTTTGGACAAACTTCAAGATGGTCCTAATGAAGTCAACAAATGTTATAAGCAGCTAATGGCAGAGGGGAACGTTTTGAGGTCTAAGTGAATAAAGAAATAACACTAAAACAATTATTTAAAAATATAAGTTATACATTTTAATCATATTTTTGTCTGATTCTGAATAAATTTAATCACTTTGGGTTATTCCACCATTTCTGAGAGGCCTTTATCTTACACCCTGGAGAATCTAAATGTTTGAGTGAAGTCTTTGCTGCAACCTTACATTTTCTTTAAAAAAATTGATAGTTCATATTTGTATTTTCATCATCCAGGAGATCATTGAGGCTAGGAATGTATTTTTCCTGCTTACGAGACATCCTTCCTGGACACTTGAAGCAACTCTGTTTCCCTTTCAGGGTCTTCAGTGTGACAAGAGGGAGAAACGTCTATGTTCCCGTTAGAAGCTCAGCATGTCGTTGTTCCTGTTTCTATTGGTGAGAACCAATAAAATAGAGAAACTTTCCCAATAAATGAAAAGCCAGAAGGTCAAGGTTGATGAAAAAAAATTGTTAAAACTGCTAAACAAAAATATCTAGTGAAATACTTTAACATATTACTTCACTCTAGTAGCTAAAGTTATCTTTAACAAAACCAGATGTAACTATCTGTGACTGAAACTTCCCCTGTTTTATTTTAGCTATTATGTGATGGGATACAAAAGCCTCTCAGTGTTGTGTTGTTTTCCTTCTTAAGGTTTTTGCTTATCTTCTATTATTGTATCCCACAGATCGGACTGTAATGGTTTCCTCCTTCTCCTCCACTTGGGAAGTTCCCACTGGACAATGGGTTGTTGATAGGCTCCAAATCTTGTAGCTGCTGATTCATTGAAACATTTTCATAAACTATGACTTGCTCTCAAATTACTTACAGAGGCCTAATTTTGGCTGCTATATCCAGATAAGCTCCCAAATGAAGCCCACATCTTGACTTACAACACTCTTGCATATCTTTATATGATTTTTGACTTCCATAATGTAATGTCCAAATGCATCAATTACTCCCTCCAGGCTGCAAATCACCATGTGATATAACAAACTGTCCACCAACCAATGGCAGGTTTAGCATTTCAGTCTGCAGCCTCTTGGCATATTTTCTGGACACGAAGGTACTTCTGATGGCCACACCATCCATGGTGGTGTTGCTCAACACTGTAACCTTTAGTTGATTTAATTCACTAGCAGTCAAAAGTTAGTCCATCCCTAAAGTATACACGGATATTTCTATGCATCTTTTTAAATAGACTGAAACTCACTTGACTTGAATCATGGCTTGACTTATGGTTCTTTCCCATCTATTCATCTTTTACAGTCTTTGCTAAAAAAAAAGTCATACCATTTGCAGTATATTGACAACAAAATCCTGCCTGAGAAAGGCAGAGAATCTGAAAAAGCTGATAATTCTAAACGGAAAATGTGCAGGACCATCGTTTTCAGCAAGTTCTGATTGACACTTCCAGTCTGATTTACTCAAATGATCTTTATCCTCCTTTCTTTTCTATTTATTTCAGTATGCTCTAAAACATTTAGAGTTAAAGCTCTCTTGTATTAGTCACAAACAGGTGCTGCCTCTGTACTGTAGAGCACATCCTCTTTATGTGACGCTCCAGCTCTGAAAGAGAAGTGTTGGCTTCAGCATGTTGCATTGACGCAGTCGTCGTGCATACCTCTGCACATCCCCAGTTCTAGAGTACACCAATTACAAACACAACTCCCCTTAAAAAAGGAACACAGACTGCTACAATAACTCTAACACACACACACACACACAAACACACACATGTGCTCTCAAACGTACAGGTCACATGCATCATGGGGGTTCTCATTCAAGTTCAACCCACACATGAACACCGATGGCAGCAAAGGATTTTGCTTCATCGACAAAAAAGGCGAGGGGGCAACCTTTAGCCTGTATATTGTCCACGACCCCCCCCCCCCCCCCCCCCCCCCCCCCCCCCCCCCCCCCCCCCCCCCCCCCCCCCCTAAAGTGAGCAGCAGCCCTCTCTGTGTTTTAATCTTTGCCTCTGGAAGGTGTGCAGTAGAGACCGTGCATTTCCAGAAACAAGGTAAGGGATGACATTTCAGCAATGCTTTGGAGGGTTTTCTACACCGTGATGAGGCAGAGGCTGGTTTGACCTCATGAGTGAGCAGCACTGAAGAGAGGGGGGATTATTACAAAGGGCAGCAGCATAAAAATACATTTTTATCAGGTTTGAGTTAGACGTTTTAACCTGTTAGCGATGTCTCCAGTGAAGAAGAGGTAAACCTATTTCTTTAAAAATATAGAAGCTGCTTTTGTCCAAAATTCTGCAGAAAACTAGATGTGAATGCCAATGAATTTGTTTGATATTTACAAGTTTGTGTTTTTGATCAGCTGGTATTTCAGTGGTTTTCAAACATTTTCTAAAAACCTGATTGTTTTGTAATCTTTCTAAAATCTGTTGTATTTAAGTTTGAAGTGCTTGGGCCAAAGTTTATTTCAACCTTTCCATCACACATCTTGTGAACATGTTTATCATGTGTGAACATTGAAAACATGCCCGACCTTGGATGTTTTACAGTTGCTCTGCAGCAGCCCCGTTGTCTCAGCTCAAGATGTACAGCTTCATGGGAGGGGGCCTGTTCTGTGCCATCGTGGGTAACATCCTGCTGGTGGTCTCCACTGCAACCGACTACTGGATGCAGTATCGGCTCTCTGGAAACTACGCCCACCAGGGTCTCTGGAGGTACTGCATGTCCAACAAGTGCTATATGCAGACTGACAGCATAGGTGAGGTTTCTACTGATTTAGTTTTGTGGCAACATTTCACTGATGTATTTTGTAGATTTTTACCAGTTTTTTGTTTTTTCCTCCAGCTTACTGGAATGCCACCAGAGCCTTCATGATCCTGTCGGGGATGTCGTGCTTTGCAGGCATCATTGCAGGAATCATGTCCTTTTCACACTTCTCCTCATTTGAAAGGTTCAACCGCTCCTTCGCTGCAGGAATCATGTTTTTCATCTCGAGTGAGTTTTCTGTCATTCAACCTAATGTACAGGCTTGTTTCCACTCAGAAGGGTAGGAGTCAATAATTAGAACATCTTTTGCTCTATTTAAGCAACATTTATAGAATTCTTATAAACTGGTAAGTGAAAGTGTTTGTTGTGAATAATTTTAAAGACAACATGAGTATACGCCTCCTCATCTTCCTCTCAGCTTTCTTTGTCCTGCTGGCCATGGCCGTCTACACTGGAGTGACAGTCAACTTCCTGGGAAAGCGTTTTGGTGACTGGCGTTTCTCCTGGTCGTACATACTGGGATGGGTGGCCATGCTCATGACATTCTTTGCAGGTAAGCAATATGTCAAACGTCACTGTATGGAGTCAAACTAGGGCCATAATGTTTGGTCATTTGAAATATACATATATTCAAAAGAAAAATATATGAAATCTAAAGTTTATTTCAGATTTAGTTGAATTTGTTTGTTAGTTTTTTCATTCATTTTGTTGTTTATAATTGAAAATTAATTTCAGAATTTATTTATTTATTTTTTGTTGAATTCAGATCTTTGTCAATTGCAAAATGTTCGTTTTTCTGTTTTAAATTTTATTTTCATTCTCAGATGTATTTAATTTTTAATTCAGTTTTTTCTTTTAGTTTTTTGGCCCTGACTTTGAGGACAGGGCTTAAGGTGACAGGTGTGGAAACATGAGTTCACTGGCCTGAATGGTTCACCAGCCCCAAACTTTGAAACAAAAACAAAAAAAAGAGGATTTTGAAAATGAAAAACAAAAAGGAATCTGAAAAATACAAATTTAAGCTGATACAATAATTTGAAAATATGAAAGGAAAAAGAAAGGGAAACATATAAAAGTCTAAAAAGAAGACGATGAAAACTCAATCTGTTATTGAAACAAGTTTTGAACTTGACAAAGATCTGAATAAAAAAGAAAGAAAATCAGAAAAATATTTGCAAATCAAGAAGATAAATTTATAAACTAAAAAAAAAAAAAAAAAAAAAAAAAAAAAAAAAAAAAAAAACAAGCAACAATTCCAAATTAAAACAATACTTTATTTTCAAATTTTTTAAAACTTTCTAAAAAATTTTTAAAACAAACATTATGGCCCATATTTATCTCCATACAGGCAGATTTTCTCAGTATGTTCTGAATATTTTTTTATTTTTATTCTTTATGATACATTTTCTTGAGACTAAACAAATGATACTAAATAGACTGTTCTAATTTGTCTGACATGGATTTCTTCTTTCAGGTATTTTTTACATATGCGCCTACAGAATGTGTGAGTGTCGGAGAGGAAATGGACCACGCTAAAGGAGGCTGATTGTTTACAGAAAACACAGGAGACTTTTGATTTAGATCAACAAGCAGAAAGCATCATCGTGACTGAGCTGATGACACCTGATGCTGATGCTGGAGGTCACTGACGGTCTTCTTAACATCACTGGAACACTTTGCCTTGTTCTTAAAAGTATTTATGATGAAAAACATTTAGTCATATTGATAGCAAGTATTGATTTTACCCTCCCTCCATTTTTTAGATTATTCAGGATTTTTAAAAGAGAGGTTTCAGTTTCATGTTTGTTACTTGTAGTTGCTGCTTTTCACCAGCAGATGGCAGCACTTGAACAGCTTAAACAGTGTAAAAGAAACTAGAAACTGCACTGAGACGTTGAATGAAGTAATAAACATGTTGTAAAAATAGAGTTTGAGTCATTTATTGATGGAAATATTCTGAAATTTTTTAAGGTGGTCAAAATAATTAACATAAAGCTTTTCATTCCATGCTTTACATTAGACATATCTAACTTAAAAAAAAAACAGACATGCATATCTCTGCATCAGTGTTGTACTATTCTGATTATATTCAAAACATTTTTAATGAATCTGTGTGTGCAAAAGGCAGTGTACACATTTGATAGCATTTTGGCTCATGCTTGTCTTATTTTTATTATATTTACTTTATTATATCCTAAACATTTCTTTATATTTACAAGTGTTGCCTCTGATAACCAGGATATTCTCATGTTTTCTTGTCAGACTCAGTGTTTTTTTACACAAACTCCTGAGCAGAACCTGTGAAGATGATTTGGTTCCTGTACCAGTGGACCGGGAAGGAGGGCTCCGTCCTCTGATTGTCCCTCTGAGTTTGTCCTTAGATGCAGTTTCCTCCTTTTTCTTGGTGCTCATCCGGTTCTCCCCATCAGCTGGGAGGAAAGGAGCACCGTAGCTGAAGTAATGAATGCTTTGGCTACTTGGTGACGCAGAAACAATGATAGAAATGTAAACAGTCTGCAGACAAACCTCTTGATCCAAGATTCCATGCTTGGCTGCCGTGAGCAGATTAGATTTGTCTGCTTTAACTCCAGATTATTAACTCATTATAAAGCTTCCACTGAGGCCAGGTATTTGTGGTAATCTTTCACAATTTTTCAGCTTGTATAAATGTTTAGATATTTATTACAAATTACATAATTGGGCTTTAAACAAAAAATCAGGAATTTCTAAAGTATAATAAAGTCATCATGATACATGCTTTGTTTCTGTTTTACGGCGCACATTAAAATGTACAGATAGTCTTTTCTTTTTTATGAAAACATACATTATAATTAAAGATTTTAAAACCTGTAAATGTCAAAAAGCGGGGAAAGTATAAAACTGCAGCCCAGAAAGTTTGACCTCTGACACAAATTTTTAAGATATGTTTAGCAATATGTCCTTTAAATTAATCAGCTTTTATAGTTGTGTTATTTAAGAAGTAAATTCCATTCCAAAGTTCTTCTCGGGACAATAAAGTTCTTCTTATTTTTGTCACTTGACCTTGGTAGAGGAATGTGATCTCTTCTGTCCTCTGCTATCTACATATTTGTCCAATGACGTTTGTTTCAACATGATTTATTCTTAATGTCAGAAGTTTCCTGTTTTTAAGCAGCTGTGTCATTAAGATTTTTGTAAAACTTTAAATGAAGATTTAAAAAAAAAAACTTAAGACAATTTTATTAAAGGCATACTTTGCAACTTTTTCATATTTTAAAACATTTTCCTTGAGCCAGTATGTGCTAATGTGACCTTTACAGGGTTAATAAAAAGTCATTCTGCCCCATCTGGTGCTTATAGATCCAGAATACCACGATTGCAAGTTCTCATTCCCCGGAAGTCTCACAAAGCCACATCTCGCGAGGTTTACGCTAACCCAAAGTGGCTAAATGTTATACACCGGAGTGTTTTTAGCTCATGATTCCTGCTTTTTTAATCTCTCCCTTATTGAACACAGCTGATTTCTTTGAAGGAGTAAATAACTGCTCATGTAGAAAGCTACGAAGGCTGAGGAACATGTCAACACTACGTAGATTTAGGTGTTTCTGAGCAGAAACGTTTTTAAGGCAGTGATTTAAAACGGCCACTAGGGGGTGCTAAAACAAGCAGAACTGCATAGTATGCCTTTAACTCTATAACACACTCACTGAAATCCTTAGAAATTGACATTTTAAATCATAGTTCCTTGCAGGGCTGGTGGAGGAAAGTTTTAATTTTTTGCAATTTCTCCCAACATTGTTGCTATTTTAGCTAAAGGTGTTCTATTTTTACATTTAAAATTTTTCTTTTGTTACTTTTTTATTATTTTAACTGTCAACGTTTTCTAAAACATTTTTCCCATTGAAAAATCTTTTTATTAACTGTTTTTTTTTACTTTTTGGTTTTTTATTGTTACCTTGTACATTTTTTTTTGTTTTAAAATTTTAACTTTGTGTCTTAACACTTTTTTAAAACATTTGTAAAATTATTTTAAAAAGTTTCAAGTTTAATTTGCAAATAAAAATGTAAAGCACGTGAAAGTGATCAAATATGGTTTAAGAACATTTCTAATGGTTTATATTAGCAAAAAACACATGTTTTTTAATATTGATATAGATCACTATTCCTCTTTAGGTTAATTATAGACTATTTAAGCTGCTGAACTGAATGACATTTTTTTTTAAAAGTCTGTCCTGTTGTGAAACCAGGAGACAAATCACACGTTTAGGTAGCAAAATTAAAGGAGATACTCAGGAGTCAGTGATGCAGAATTGTGTTTGAGACATTCAGTTTAGAAGAAGTGTTTCATTTAAACACTGGGTTTATTCACCAGGTCAGATTTCTACTAGATGATGTTGATTTGTGGTGATTAGTTGAGGGATTTATAGATAGATCACAGACCAACAGACCATCAAAGTGGTTGAAGAGAAAAATACAGTTTTTTTTTTTAAACTTGAGGCTGTTTCAGTTTCTAAAAGTTTTAAAGGCTAAAATAATGCTTTAGGATGTGACCAGGATCTGACCACTCTGAATTGACCCTCTTTGGTCATTTCAGCACTTTAATAGGTGAGTAATTCAACACACTGATGGGAGGTAAAGGTCATCTCTCCCAGAGACTGTGCTAAAAACAGCCTATCTGAAGGTGCTTGTTTGTGTGAGAGCTGCTGGTTGTCTTCACCAATTAATCTGCTGACATTCAGCAGAATCTGGATCTGTCATTTTCTTGATCCTAAACAGGTCATTTAGACCAGATTTATCTTTTTCCTATCACTACGAGATTCCCTCGTGTTAATATGGCACATGTGACTAAATATTGTGACAACACAAGGATGCATCAGGGCAAAAACGTCAAATGTTTTCTGGCCAATCAGAGCTCAATAACACCACGGTCACTGAAGCAGCTTTTGGTATCTTTGGCAGTGTGGGCAGGCACCAAGTTCTGCTGGAAATGAAATCAGCATCTCCATAAGGAAGCATGAAGGTCTCTGATGTCCTGGTAGAGGCTGTGGTGCCTCTGGACTTCAGTGAACCAACACCAGCAGATGAAATGAGCCCAAACCATCAGTGACTTTAAAAACTTCACACTGGACATTAAGCAACATGAATTCTGTGCCTCTCTTTTTTCAGACTAAATGTCTAAACAGAGGACTTTGGACCACTGAGCAACAGTCCTGTTGTTTTTAGCCCAGGTGAGACGCTTCTGACATCATCTCTGTCTCAGGAGTGGCTTGACACGAGGAGATGCTGATTTCATTTACAGCAGGACTTGGTACCTGCCCACACTGAAAGGTACCAAAACCGTGGAGGTACTGAGCTTACCCGTCCTGACCTGACCTGAACTCCATAGAGAATAGAGGAAGACAACACCAGACCCAACAACCTGAAGGCTGCAATCAAATCAACCTGGGCTTCCATTACACCTCAGCAGAGCCACAGGCTGATCGCCATTGGTTCATGTTAAAGGAGCCCTAAAGTTCTGAGTACAGAGAAATTAACAGACTTTTGTTTGAATAGCTTATTTTAATTCACTTTTTTAAAACATTTTCATCATAATAGTCAACTTTTATGTACCTATATATATGATAATTGACAAACCTGTTGCCTTTATTAGCTGTAGTCCTTTTTGCCCAGATAACACACTGACCGATTAGCAGAGTTTTGCTTTAGGTGATAAACGCTGACTCTGCAGGTTCTAATGAAAACTGTCCTCATTCCAGTGCCTGATCCCCGTCTCTCCTGTCCTCTACCAACACAGACAGTTATTTTACTAAATCATTTCTTTATACTTAAATGATAATATTTCATGTCTCAGTGACTTGAGTGATGTTTTGGTAAAGTCTTTATTGAGTAAGTGAACACTTATCCGGTGATGCATTTAGTGAACAAAGTACAAGAGTGATAATGAAAGATTGCACTGGACAACAAGGAAGAATAAAAGAACATAATTTACACATCTTTTCATAAATAAAGCCAGCAAAGAGGTTCATGACACTAAATATTATACAACTTTGTGCTGGGGAGGATTTTGGAGATGCTGAGGTAAAACCTTTTTGTTTTGAAAAAAATAAAGAGAATCTGTAGCAACAAAGAGATAATTGGTCCCTTCTGGATCTAAAACTCATTCAAATAATTCTGTGTGTGACATCTGGCCTGCTTACCTCAAACTGAAACCAAAGACATGCTACAATAATCCCAAGTTTCTGCACATTGCTTGTTCACCAGGTATTTCTCCTTATCTTCCTGCCTATTCACGCCTGAAGGGACTGACAGAGATCCTGGAGATCACAAGACGTGATGAGAGAGAAAGGAACTTTCCTTTTGAAGTCGAAGCTGAAGCAAGCCGAGACGTAATCTAAAACACACGGTAATAACACACTGAGCTCTGCTTTTCATGTCAGGCTGAAAAAAAACAAAAAGTTTGAATAAAAACATCTAGAGGCACTCAGCAAAGGTTTGACAAACCAGTCAGATTGTTTTAAACAAAGCCCATATGAGTTGAACCTGTCAGTTAGAAGTGACGTCACATTTATTACATATCAAACACGTAAAGGCAACAATACTGTGGCACAGGCTGGACTTTAGCAGCAGAGTCTGTGTGTGATGTTTCTAAATATAGCACACCATATAACAGGAAACCTTCAGCTCAAACTGTAACAGAGTTAATGAAGACAGACTAAGTTTCTTAAAGGCTTCAAAATCTGTGAACTTTGGTTTTTAAAACGTTGGGTTGAGGAGCTGTAGCTCGTCTTTTATGCAGAAAATCTCACTAGATTATCTGAATGTGTAGAAACTCCTCTCAGATCTGAGGGAAAAGGTTAAAACGGACAGATCATATGATGTATTATCACCGTCCGGCTGGGTGTGTCTTTCTCAGATTTCCACTTCCTCCGAGCCGCTCCTCTGGTTCTGTGTCCCTCAGGATTGTTTCGATTTAGAGCAGGAAAATAACTGAAGAATAAAAGGATATGACTGAGCGTCTCCCTCCATCATCATCATCGTCTTTGTCTTCCAGAAGGATATTGTTCTGAGGATTCTGGGATGTGTGGTCTTTGGAGCAGAAGGTACCTGAGGTGCCTGATTTCGAGGCAAAATTAAGGCTTTTTTTTGGTGCCATAAACAGAAAGTTAAAGGGAAAGTTGAAAAAGCTGTTCTGTTTAAAAAAAAAAATAAAAAAAAAACAGGTGAAGAGGTTGGAAAAGTGTGCATAGGTTCCCAGAGGGGTGGCCCCAGCCAGCTCGTTGGTAAAGACTGTCAGTGCTTGGTTCTCCTTTTTAATCTGCAGGTGTCTTCAAATGTGTCTGCGGCGATGGTGATGATGGTTGTGCATGTCCTCCATCGTAATTCTGCCCCACACGCCGATCACAAAGGCTTCGATCTCGCACTCGTTATCCCCACGAGCGATGCGGAAGTAGCCGTTCTCTCCCCAGTCCTTCCCCCAGGAGTTGGCAGCAATCTGGAAATAAAACAGCTCATCAGTCAGACTCATGCAAGATGTTTTAAACAGCAATTATTCACCTTGTCGGGTTCTTAAAAATTGATTACAGGAGCTTTGTATTGTGAATCTTATCCCCAAAACACCAAATGTGTCAGATCAGACTAAACTGTTCAGATGAAAGCAATAAATAAGTTTCTCACTATTAAATCATGTTTAAAAAATCACAGTTTCTTTACTTTTAATAGTTAAAAAAGCACAGTTTATATGTATATAATGGAAAACATACCCAGTATTTTTTTGGTGTCCCATTAAAGTCTCTGTCTTCTCCCCACCTGTGCAGAAATCAGAGACGATATGAAATCAAAAGGAGGTCGAATGGACACAGAAACCATTACATTGCCAAAGATAACAGGGTTGTAGCTAATTTTAAAGTAAGGCTGCTTTCCTTGACTCAAACTCTTATCAGGAGTGGGTTATCCTGGTATTACAGTCAAATAAAAGCAGTAAGTCGTGTTTAAGTGCAAGTAAATAGCTTTCATCTTGTTGGCAACCAAGTATCTACCACTTTTTTCACACTCCTACAGAACTTGGAATTCCCCTTATCATGAACTCTTTCCACCCTCCTGACAAGAAGCAGGAAAGGTTATAAGGAAGTAAACACCGACTCAGTCCACCAACGCCAACGCAGGACCAAACAAACACAAACACTGAACCTGACCCTTAGCTTTACTCCTCTTGCTTGCCAAAAGATTTGTTTTCCGTAAACCTTGGCAGAAGCCCAGAAATTCCCATCATGAAATGCTTTTTGGTCCTAGCTTAGCCGCTGCGCCGTCTCTTCTCGTCATCGTCAAAGCATTCTCCCAAAGCCCATTCCCATCCTGTTTTGCTCTCCAGGCCTTTCGTTTCCCAAGAGACTCCCAATGCCCAGTCGCTTGTTATCTTTTTATAAGGGAAAGGAATGCTGGGAAATAGACTGCATGCTCTCGGTTAGTAGCTTGTCACCATAACATGAGCAGAGAGTGCCAGTTTGTCATCGCTGACTGGGTTTGGTTATTTGAAATGGACCAGAAATAGGATTTGTGTTTGTGAATAACATACAAACACACCTGTGTGTATTCGCCATATTCACCTATTTAGACGGAATCAGACCGCTGTAGATCTCTTATCAGGCCCACAATAAGCTCACTTTGGGGACAATGAGGAACATACCGCTGTGCTCATGCTCCCCAACGCCCCTCATCCCTCCTGTTACCTCTTCTCTGGGTGATTGATCCCCCTCTCCCAGTTCAGCGCGGTGAGGATCAGCATCCCAGACAATGCTCTTTCCACCACAGTGGACCTCAATGCTCTTTTCACAAACTTTCCCAGGCCCGGGGCTTAAAGGGACACACGGCTATGGGATTTGGTTTGTGTAAACACACTGATGCCTGTGGCAGGTTGGAGTGGAAAACACAGTGCCCTCCAGCAGCTCTTCTGTGTAAACTTTTATCACATCCACCCAACAAGAAGGATGAGAAATAACAGCGCCATCATCGGAATGCAACGAGCTTGAGATATTTGGGAAAACATGGCAACCTCTATCCTTTAAAACTAAACAAGTACGTTTCTGATTATGAACCAAAGTTAGGTGATCAAACTTTTAAAGTCTGCCTATTGCAAGAGTTTCCGCAAGAAAACAACTTCTCCTCCTTTTCATGGGTTGCTATGGCGATACATCAAATGATAGTGATTCTGGCAGCCCACAGCACTTCTTTAGTTCATATGACAATGTTGTCTTTTTCTCCATAATATGATATCAAAGAATCACAATAAAACACGTGAGGAGTGAGAAGTAGTTGGTTTGGAGGAAAAAGCCTCATCAGCTGATTGGATGGAATATTTGCATTTGACTGCTCATCAGGACAGAACCTCCATCCATCAAATCCACCAGCTGTGACCAGCAGCACTTAAAACGTCAAAAACAACCTCCTCTGAGCAGTGAAATCAATCCGTCATCTATTAAACAACTTCTTTAGTCAAACGTCAAGATTTCTACCTATTTAGTCGGTCAACAAAAGAAACAGCAACCTGAGTGTATTCTTACAGCCTCAAGCAACAACCTGTGAAAATTAGCAGCCAGGTGTTGCGCTGACATTCCTGTCTATCAGAGCTGGAACCGATAAATACCTACAACCACAACAAAGTTATTATGGAGGGAATGAATGCTGCTCTTCTGCTGTCGGTGAGGAGCGCTGGTCTTCTAAAATAGTTTTTCTGTTCTTGTAAAACAAATTTAGTGACACTGAACATACTAGAAGCTTTTTATTTGATGCAGAAATATAGAGGATGGTAATGGGAGCATTTAAAGCCTGACAAAATACCTCCTCACTGTGAATCTACAAGGTAAATGAAGACGCAATTAAACCCTAACGTGGGTTTTAAGACCCTGCACAAAAACCGTTAGCTGTAGCATTTATCAAATTAACATCTACACTTAAGGCCATGCTATCAAATTAAATGTTACAAAACAGAGGTGTAAAACTAACCAAAAGAGTCATATCATCATTTCAAATCAGCATCTCTAGGATTATAAAACAGCTGATCAGGCGTCTTAAAGCCCGTCTGAACATCTGCTGCTTAATTTTTCTGAAATAACACAATTTTCTTAACAAGCACATGCCAAAATCAACACAATGCATGACAGAAAATCTTTTAAAAAATATATTTATGACTATTAAAACATTGCTTGCGACCTTTCACAGGTCAGGACCTCTCTCGGGTGTCCTCCAGACGGGACGAGCATCAAACTACTACCTGTGTGTCTGGGGATTGTCTAAATGATAACGAGTGTATTTTGACTTGGATTTGAAGAGGGAGGAAAACAGAGGGGAAGCGGGATCGAGGCAGACAGCCAGATGAAGTGAGGGAGATGATGGAGACACAACAAGGGAGGAGGAGGTGAGACACGGGGTGGGGGTGGGCGAGTCCAGGTGTGTCAGCCGTCTACCTGCCTGCATATTTGTGGTCTGCGGAGTTACTGGATGGGGGGAGGGGGACGTTGTCTGGGACAGATCAGGGAGTGGAGCCAAGGTGTGTCTCTGAGTCTGGGTGGGAGGCTCATTCACATGAACACTTTTGGCTTTTTGTGCAAACACACGAGCAAGTGGAGGTTTGAATCCAACCCAATGTCAGCAGCTACTCAGCTGTCATCTTTTATAAACACTTTTTCTTTCCTGCTGATAGGGAATGTGCTGAAATTATGAAAACAGCAGAATTCTCCAAAGAAAAGAGGAATGTTTATCTCCAAGTTTAATGTTTTCCTGTTGATAAAAACACTTTTTCACACTTTGGAAAGGGAAACTTCAATCATTAAATTAAGTGTGTGTGTGAGGCTAATCAGGTTTGAGAAAACTTTTATTTGCAGCCAAGATATGAAATAAATTCCCAAAAGAGATCAGAAACGGAGCCATTTCTGACCTTTTAGCTGGAACTTACCCAATGATCCTGACAGAGTGTGTGCCATGTTTTTGGTATTGTGGCGGCTTGGCGAAGCTGACGTCAGTGTGTTTGTAGATCCCACTTCTATAGACAAAGAAGTCCTCATGGACCTCCATAATAGCTGTGAGAACCAACAAGTGGAGAGAATTAGTCGCCACTTTCCTGGATCTATTGTAGGAGCAGGAGGATAAACATCTTATCTCAACTCTGATTTATCTGACAGTAATTAAGTCATTTTATCAAAGAAAGTTCAATTATTCCCCTGAGTCGAACACACCCACACATCAGAGAGGACGTTTTTCCCTCTCTCTTTGTGTGTGTGTGTGTGTGTGATTATTTTCTAGCAGCTTTCACTTGATCAAAGTTCTGAAGAAAGACTTGTACTAAGTCCAGTTTTCCCTGTTTGAGAACATTACGTGGACAAAATGTTCATAAAGGCAAACACACACACACACACACACACACACACACACACACACACACACACACACACACACACACACACAGCTTTTTGCCTTTGTGTCAAAGAGCAGCTCTTGAGTAAAAAAGGAAACTTTGAGTCTTCCTGCCCTTTCTGCTGAACAAAGACCCAAAAAGTTGGCACAGGTTTCGCGAAAACACACACACACACACACACACACACACGTGCGCGCACACACACGCATGCTTTGTCTATTTAAATGTACTTGACAGTGGCCCAGATGAGCAGCAGACAGTAAAGGAAAGTCAGGTCAACCCTGACATTAAATCAACCTTCGTTTGAATGATGAACAGGGTCAGAGTTTAAGCCCAGAACAAAACCACAGGACGAGAGGGTCAAACGTGATGTCACCAGGTCAGATCTCAATGCTGCCTCAGGGGGGTTTCATTTAAATGTCACAGCTGAATTGTTTTTATATTTTTAGAAAAGTCTAACTCAATTTGGTGGAAACTCTTTTTTTGCAGACATGCATTGAGGTTTTTTCTTACCTTGCACCGGGCCGTTATCCATGATCTCCTTCATGATCTCCTTTTCCTAAAAGAAAAGACAGGAAGACAAACGATCCTGGATGTTAAAAGTCAGATAACTCGATTGGGTTCAGCTGCTCTTATTGCCTTCCTTATTGACTTCACAGGAGCACCAACAAGCTGTAATGATTTCTAAAGACGTTCACTGTCATTTACTGTTGAAAGATGCTGCTGATAAAACCACATGTTGGCTGCAGACACACGGAGGCAGGATGGTGATCTGTTTTTATTTCAGTCCTTTCAAAATCATTGTAGCGTGATCAATATACACTCTGACCTCTGACCTACGTGATCATCTAAAATAATAATCCATCTTCTTCCCAATAACTCGGATTATAATGACTCTTTTATTATGTTTTAACCTGAATCAACATTCCTCCAAGGTCACGGTCGTACCGGAAGAAGCCACCGGACTTTAATAATAATAATAATAAAGACTTTTGGTGTCTCTTCCTAAAATGAAACCTTAATCTGTTACAGAAATGTCTTAAATGATTAATGCACTTTCTCTTACAGCATTGTGAATGTTTGATCCAGCTTCAGTATTGTTGTTACTTTGCTAAGAGGTTAAATCAGTATTATTACTTATTTCCACCTTGCTAAGGATAAATAAGTAAACCTTCCACACTCCCACACGGAGGTGACGTCTGACTTTAGAGCCTGAGTCACGTGTCTTGTTTAGAGTCCCCTGATAGGTCCACGTTCCACTGACAGCTCTCAGCTGTCTGCCGACACGAGAAGAATCGAGAGTTCTTCTCTAGCCTCAAAGACAAGACAAGACATACCCACCATCAACTCGCTACACGGTGGGCATCGATGCCGATTGCAACCGATAACGGGTCCAGCCCCGTGGCAGTCGAAGAAGCTGCTTACCCCTGAGAGCAGGAAACATCCACCTGCCTCTCTAACTCAACCAGAATGGGTAAGACAGCCAGCTACCAGCTCGCTAGCCATGGGTCCCACTGATCTCCTGTATCCACGGACGTTCTCCGCTTGGCCGGCGGGTCCACGACCTGTCAGGCCCCCAGATCGACCGAGGGGGAATCTCCGCTTCCTCGTCGAACTCCAGCAGCCGGACGCGATCCAGGAACAAGGTTCAGTAACTACCCATGACCTGGTAAAGCAGGCTACTTTGATAATGCTAACCCTATACCACTAGGCCGCTCATCAAAGTAACCTCTCCACCTTATCCCTAATAACCAAACCCTTAAGCTAACTCCTTAGTCTTAATATCAACACGAGACTCAAGTTCTAAACTCAGAAGACCAATTTTAGAACATCTACCATTTAGTGAATGCTTATCAACTTGCTACCTCAAATGCTAATCTGTTTACAAATGTTCGTCAGCTTTTATAATAAATATTGAATATATTTATTCTTGACTCAGCTTCCATTCGTCAAATAACAGGTACATAACTACTCCCTGCGATTAATAGAACCTAGAATTACCTGCTTTTATCACAACCAGTTGTTCAAACCCAGGTATCCGGAGCACACAGCCTCTCGGTTTAAAACCTCGGCAGCTGAAGTGAGCCGGCAGAAGGTGAGTAATAAACATAGCGTTTATATACACTATATGTGGCAAGACAGCCACTTATTACCACTACATCATGCTTCTCCAATTGATGTTTCCTCATTTATCCTAATCATAATCCACCTCTGATTCACTTCACATTATTGATTCTTGCAGAGTAAAACACTCAAATTTAATCCAAAGTCTTTAAAAGGACAATCAGTTTGGATCAAATGGACATTAATATCTAAAGTGCAGCTATAATGTCATCATTGCTTTGTCTATTCTGTATGTTTCTATTAGCTTATGTGTTGGTTCTGAATAGAACCTGAAAGCTGGATAATGAGCATAACTCCTGTATTATAGACTAATACTCCACCTAATCCTGCATTCTTCACATTTCCTGAAAGTGTGCAAAAAACATACAGTTCTCTTGATTGTGAATTAAATGTGCACAAGAAGGCCCTTCAGATTGCACTTTCTCTTTCAGTGTGTATGTTTTGGTGTGTGTGTGTGTGTGTGTGATACTTACGTTGGATGAGAGCCTGTAAGGAGGAGTGGACTGGTAGATGTCATTGTTGTAGTTGTGCGTGTTGGGGCATCGCTGTGTGGCCTGCCTCTTCCCCCGACCGACTGAGCGACTCTGCATCATGCAGCGAGCCACCTCCACCGGCGTGTGCTGTGGAGGTGAGTACGGGTAGCAGTCCTCTGTCACAACTCTGCCAAAAAGGGACAAAAAGAAGACATTTATTCAGTGGATGATGCAGTCAACATGGCTGCAACATCTCGACGCTGCAGAGATGCTCAGCGTTCAACTCCTCTCTTCCACAAGTCCTTCAGACTGTCCTGACTATTTGTTCCAGCCTCCACCTGTGGGTAGATCGCAAACTTTTTGACAGACAGGAGGCAGCAGATGAGGCTGGGGGAAAGAATATCGAGCGCCCAAACCATCAGTACTGGCACCCCCCAGGGATGTGTGCTGTCCCCACTGCATTTCTCCTTTTATACAAATGACTGCACCTCCACTGATCCATCTGTCAAACTCCTGAAGTTGTGTGTCTCTGTGTCTCTGGAGGCCATGTTTAAGTTTCTGGGTACCACCAGCACCCAGAACCTGAAATGGTCAGCCAACAAAGACACAGTCATCAAGAAGGTCCAGCAGAGGATTTACTTCCTGCATCAACTCAGGAATTTAACCTGCCCCAGGAGCTGCTGGGTAACTTTTACATGGCTACAGTCCAGTCCTGTCAGTCCGTCATGGTCTGGTTTGGGTCAGCAAACAGGACAGAAACAGACTGGAGAGGATATTAAATAGGATGACTAGTGCCAATAGGACCTGTCCTCCTCTAGTGAGGAGCTGGTATTAAAATGACCCCTCTCACCCAGGATTTTACTTCCTCTCAACTCTCCCCTCTGGTGGGCGCTACAGAACACTGTACACCAAAACCACCAGACTAAAAGCCAAATAAACTATAAGCTAATGGTAATTTGGAGAGTGATGAAGGAATTGCTCACCCTCGGCGGCGGAGGAACCACCAGGCTCCATCTACGCGTCCTCCAGCACAGCCTTCCTGGTTGCGAGTGTCACAGGAGATGAGGTTTTGGGGGGACAGCTGAGGAGTCATGTGACCCATTGACTGGATGGAGATTCTGTCTGATGCCACAGCTGGTGAACAGGATAAATAATGATATATCTCATTCTTTAGGATGTTTCCTGTGTGTTCAGATTGTACTGAGTTCTGTTTTGACCCACCAGCTGTTGAAAAAGCCCAGGAAGCAGCACAGTTGCCCTGATCCAGCGGTTCATGAATCTTCCCCGGCCACTTTTCGTTTGAGTTGAAGTTACGCGGCAGGTCATCATTCATGTTCATCTGTAAAAGACCAATCAGCAAAAGAACTAAAGCAGCTTATTCAGTGGTGCGTTAAGGTGACATTGATGCCATTTTGGAGAAACAGAGTATTTGTCCAATAGAATTGATGAGTCTGAGTGGAGCCAAGACCAGCAGCTCTAGAGTTTATTTAATGTTATGTTATAAACTTTTATACGTCCATCAATTTCACATTACATTAATCATATCTTTTAAAAAGCAGCAGCTAAATGTTGCACATCCAGGAGTCAAATCCAGCAGGAACTTTTAAATATTTTTGCAAAGATCATCAACTCCTGCAAAAGATGCATAAAATAAAATTTGTATAAACAGCTGTGAAATGTAGGAAACCTGAGCTGTTTTAAGGTGACAGCAGTGCACTCTAGTCTTGGTTGGGTGATAGCTCGAGCTAGTTGTTAGCTCATCTGTCCTGCTGGACATAAACTTGCGTTCTTTGAACAGAGGTTGTTCTGGAAGCTTTCTAATGCGTCGTTCTAAACTAGCTTTAAAATGGCCAAAATTGTCTTTTAAGGGACGTTTTTATAAAACTAAAAATCCCATGGTTTAGTTTGAATGTAAAACCTGAGCTAATAATAATAATAAAAGCATTTACACCTCAGCAACATATATCATATATACATATATCTCTTTTCATAGGTAATTAGGACCCTTTGGCTCTAGGTCGAACTGGAGCCTTTGGTCCCAGATGGGCTGGTTGGTTACGTCAGTGTAAATCTGAATGTAGCTTCCTGTCAGATCATTTTTAGTCTTGCTCCCTCCCTTTAATCTGCACTTGAGCTTGGACGCTCGCCTGATCTGTCAGCAGTGTGTGTGATAACACAGCACACACTTCTGTGCTGCCGACTTTTCCCCCGAAAGACTTTGGCTACCTGCATTCCACTGATTAATGGCGAGGTATTTAGACGCCTCATGATGTATAACGGAGGAATGTGGAGGGTCAAAGTCCAGAAAGCATCCGGTGTGATGCAAGACTTAAGAGTAGTGAATGAAAATGATCAAAGTTTTAAACAGGAGTCAAAGAGGAAGTGGTGGAAAGTTCTGAATGGGCTGAGAGGTGCCGGTAGGGAGACGCTGGTGAGGATCAGGAGTCCGTTTGGGTGGATGTGGGTGGAGGAGGGAAGGTGTGGACAGCCATCATCCCTCCCCTAATTTTTTTAATCAGATGTTTTGATTCCGTCTCGTGTAATCTGTCTGGGCAAAATGTAAACAAAGACAAAACCGGAGGTTCCAGGCGAGGCCGTTATCTGGTAGCAACAATCGTTAGCTAAAAATGGATTCATCAGCGTTTATTTGTGATAAAACCAGCTATCACTCATCAGGAATTTACAGGAAGAAGGTCATAGCTTCTGAAGAAAAGAAAGTCACCTGTAGCTAAAACCTCCTGTCTACATCACCCCCCCCCCACCCCCCACCCCATCCCACATTCCTTAGACGTTACTCTGACTCACTTTGAACTCTCGTCATCACTTCCTTTTTTTTAAAGCGCTGGCAGCATGCGAGATGTGGATCTGAGTATTTGGTGCTCAATCATAAGGTCACCAAACCGACCTATTTTTAAAAGCTTGAGCCTCGTGATTGAGTCCATAAAATTAGACATAGACCAACTATTACAGCCAAAAAAGGACAAAGCATGCTTTTCAAAAAGAGCTGATAAAAATGGACAGAAGAGAAGAATGTCCTCATTTGGGCAACAGTGTCTTTAAGAGTTGTAGTTTTCAGAAGACTAAATGAAAGGGTTGACTCATTGTGTGCTCAGAGGCGTGTTTAATTCACCTGTCTGTGACTCATAATGGGAACTGGAGATTTTAAAAGATGTGCAAAAGATAAAGGGTGTGTGTGTTCCAGTTGTTGTTTAAGTGATTTTTAAGGTAAAACCCAGAATTGCACAGGTTGCATCAACGTCCTTCATCTTGTCTGTACCTGAATCTCATTCATGTTCATGATGGTGCTGGAAGGTCTCTGTGTGCCCAGGCGGTAACGGATTCCTTCATCCAGAGTCATACCATAAAACTGACTGTAGTTGGCTGCTTTCCATCTGAAAACACAAAGATAAGGTGGAAATAAAGAATATCTACCTGCAAACCCACAAACAAAGTAAACGACTTAATGTCTATGCATTTCCTACCCATAGTTCCCTCTGTTTATAGCATAGATGATGTCGGGCTCAATGAGACAAGAGTTATGCTCACACTCCCAGCGTCCCGACGACCCACAGGTGCTACAGGTAAGAAAATAAACAATTATCACGTTTATGTTTAAATGAAAGCAGCTCAGATAAAAACCAGAGGCTCGGTGAGAAATGACGAGTTAAAAGAAGAACTTTGATCTATTTATAGTCTGGAGACAGTGATTATTAATGATGACATGGAGGGGTTCATTCCAGGGATGTAGAGAAATGATTAGAAGCTGACAGACCATCGCATCTCAAACTATTTTCTTCTAGACGTCTCAGACACTTGTGCAAACTTCACATAAATATACTCAGACGGTTCCACTGGGACCATCAGAAGGCTTTGATTAGAGGAACGTGATAATGACTTTTAACCCCTTCCTCCCTTCAGTTGCAGGTCATGCACACAGCGCAGAGCCTGCAGGACAACAGCTTGGACTGTAACAGTTCGGCGCACAGAGGGCTGTTTCCAACAGCAGAGTTATGGAGATACATGTGACTGAAGATAAAATATGAGCGCTGCAGAGACAGTGGGAGGCCATTTTTAACATTCTTAGTTAAACTCCCTGTTGAAGACAAACCACTTCAGAGAGAACAAACACCCTCTCAGCTGGATGGTGTCTGTTGGTAGCAGAGCTGTGAGTGTTTAGATATCTGCACCATTCACATTTTAGAGAATTTTAATTAACTTTGGCTGTTGTCCAATCAGACATACGAGCAGGCAGAGCAGACCTGTTGCCAAATCAAACCGCAGATATCTGCTCCTTTAGGATCATCAGTCAGGAGGTACCATGTTTTGGATGATTTGGAGCAGATAGAAGTGAGTAAAGAGTCTCAGCTGGAAATACCAGGAAAACGCAGCACAGTAGCTTTAAAGTGTAAACCTCTGTTTTATTTGACACTATATTTTCTTTTTCTATTACAAACAGATTCAGGGGCTCCACTCCCGTTAATGAGACCCTTAAGGGGGAACTGACAGGTCGCTGGCTGTCAGCTGAAAGAGGAAGTTGTGTTTTCCACCCTGCAGTTCGAGGACACACATGTGGTGAATTAATAAGCAGCGAGAGTGGGAGTAGGAAAAGGGAGGTTAAGTGTCCCTTTATGCCAAAGTCGTGGCGCAACGTTTTGTGTAAAGTCTTAGCAAGCACGTGTGAGACTGTTGTGCACGAAACAGGAGGTAGCATGTAAAAATGTTTTCTTATGAGCTGGGAAACTATTTTTCTAACACAAATATTTGTGAAACCTGAATCAGGTTGGACTGATTGTCTTTCAGAAAGCACAAATATACAGACAAAACAATAATATTTCCTAAATTAGAATACGTCAGGAAAAAGCACGAGTCCTTCAAACAAACCACTATCAAGAAGATTGACACAAGAATTCATACAAGGAGTCAAAACAAGGACAAGGCTGCTCTGCTATGTAAGCTCATTTTTGTGCTTTGAGATAAAATTGGATTTTTATCTAAATCAAAGCAGTTTGTGGCTAAACAGGAAACGTGCTCCAATTACAGTTAAATTGACCAAGTCACTCAAAAGTGTAAAGAAAACACTTGTTTTCCAGCCACAACTCTGATACAAGATACGAACGCCGGAACTTCACGTCAGGCTTGTTTTGATTTGTTTCAGATGGGCTGTGACGGTTTTCTCTCTCGCTGCTAACGCTAAACTACTTTATGTGATGAGAATAAACACTATGTTTCTTCATTAGCAATGATTTGAGACAATTAGATTAGCACGTTAGCATGCTAACACAGTACCGCTGAATTGGAAGTCATTATTGTAGGTAGCTTGTGAAAGAGTGGATAACTTTTGAACCTCCATCCCTTAGCAGGATCAGAAAAGTAAACTGATGCACTTTAACCACCATCAGTCCTCACAGACGTTACACTGAGGTGAAAAAACAGCATCTCATGTATTTGAAGGTGAAAAGGACTAGAGAAACAGGGATTGGTTGGATGAAAATAACCAATCAAATCATCTTATTTTCAAAATCTCCA
Source organism: Callopanchax toddi (assembly GCA_006937965.1). Taxonomy (NCBI): domain Eukaryota; kingdom Metazoa; phylum Chordata; class Actinopteri; order Cyprinodontiformes; family Nothobranchiidae; genus Callopanchax; species Callopanchax toddi. The sequence goes on along the minus strand of SSNR01000058.1, from coordinate 1,440,862 downwards.
TCAGTCACAATGAATAAAACTAGACAGTGACTATAAACTAATCACATTAACAACAGATCAAGAACATTCACACTTTTAAATGGGAGTCCATTTCAGTGGTAGATGTTTTAATCCCCCTCTAGTGGCTGTCAGTGGTATTTATTTTACTTTTTTTTTTTAATGGCTTCACAACTCGGACCCAGTGGATATATTACCATACAAAAACACAGTTTCAAGTTTTTTGTTTAATTTCTGAGGCGAGGTCAGGCTAAATCACTCAAAAAAAAAAACCCAAACTTAAAAAGAGTCAATCATAAGGAATTGAGCTTTTATATCATTTGTTTATAGTTTTTAAACACACTTGTTGAGATGAAGAAGTGCAGCTGAAGTAAAGACAGTTAATGCAATTAGAGAAAGAAATTTGCACTGAAAAAATATGCAATAAGGCCACTGGTGGCCTTCTTATTCAAAACACACTGTAAATACATATTTTGCAACCCACAGAGTTGAGTTACAAAATGTGCTAATCGCACGAGCTTCAGGAGAATCAAGTTCCTGTGACTCCGTGAGGAATTTGGAGAAAAATGTTTTGTATGCAACATGTTAAGATGCATTCACTTAAAAAAAAAACATGAGAATATTTCTTCTGTTTATAATCCAGATACAGAGCACCAAGTCTTTACATACCATAGATTGCAGTTTTCTTTGTATGTTTGCCCAGTGTAGAACCTGTTTCCATTTCTTTCACAGACGCCTGAGAAGAGACAAAGAGGGCTGGTTTAATATACACGGGTCTGATGTGACTAAACACAACTGATTCTACCTCTAATCCCATAGAAGTCGATAGAAACAACCTGAAACACAGATAATTACATGACACAAGGAGGTAAAAATACGTAAACCTTATGAATAAGAAACACTATTTTATATGTAATCAATCCCAAAAAGTGTTAAATGAACTGTAGCGCTTGTGTGTGTGTGTGTGTGTGTGTGTGTGTGTGTGTGTGTGTGTGTGTGTGTGTGTGTGTGTGTGTGTGCTTGTGGGATACACACAGCTTATGTGAGGGCTAAGGAGCTCTGAGCTGCAGTAATCCAGTGTAGGAATGTGGCATTAGCTTCTTTCCTCCCTTCCCATGGTTTATCCATCTCACACTCCACTTCACCACCTCTCCTGAGATCCAGGTAAAATACTTCTTATTGCATAAATAAATACGCTAGAAAAATCATTTAAGCATTTCTGAGGTGAGGTGTTGAAATATAGAGCACAAATGATAAACTTTCACCTCTTCCTCTTAAAGTTTGAGCCCCGCCTCTGAGAGAACGATGGACTTGGTGACAGTTCTATGACGAGGTTTATCTACCTGCTGATTTACAGTAGTGGGGGTGTCGGCACCAAATCAGTGTGGAATTTAAACTGGCTGAGGCGTTACAGTGGGCTGGTGCAAGGCCCTGATTTACGAGGCTGTTAGAAAGCAGCTCACAGCTGTCGAACTTCATCCGTCATAACTCAGCCGCTGCAGCGTCAACAAGTCACACATTGATGCAGACGGAACTCACACAGGTATGTATCCCTAACCGTCTGATTGAGAAACACCTGTCCCTTTACCCCCCGTCGTCTGCATCCCCCACCTCCCGAATAGCCCACATTCTTTCTCCTGGTTGCTCCCTCCTTCCTTACACCCCTCCTCCTCTTCCTCTCTGGGTTAATAAGAAGCCCACTGTTCTGCACTGTTCTCAGGTTTATACTCTCTCTGGCACGTTTTACACCTCCACACGAAGAGAATGGAGCTGTGACCACAAGGGAGGCCGATCACAGTCAGGAGGGACAGTTTTATGGCCAATATGGAGATTATTAAAACTGTTTATATGATTCTTTTCTGCCCTGATTCAGATTAATAACGTTCTGCCTAATATGCTCTAAGTGCATCTTAAATTAAAAGCTGCGGTTTGGAACAAAATGCACTAAGAATTTATTTCAACAATAGTCAAACATGACATCTTGGATAAATAAAAGAGTTTCATTTTGGCTCTATAATACTCAAATAATTTAAAGTGTTCTTTATCTTTTTTTTATCCTTTTGACTGAACTCGGTCCTTGTTAGTGTTGTCACAATGCATTATGGGAGTTGAAAAATGGTCTACATAATGGATCAGAGAAAACTAGAAGGACATGACGTCTGAGCAGCAGGTGACTCAGCGCTGCAGGGAGCTCTGCTTTGTGTCATCAGCTGTTCAAGGTAAATATATGACGAGGTGAAGGGAGGGAGCTTTGACTGGGACACCCATCAATCAGTGTTTTTATAGAAACAAACAGGGTCATATTAGGAAAAGCAAGAATTTGTTACAGGACTGACTGACTTCTGTCAGTTGAGCTTTCAAAAAGATCTGTTAAAGATGAGAATCAAGTGCAAAATTTTTACCTTAATGGGTTTTATTTTTAATTAATTATTTGAGTAATTTTGATGAGGGTCTGGAAATGATCACATGTTTAATTTTCCCCATCCTTCGCGGTGAAGGACTCTAGACGTTTAAGCAGCGCAGGTGGACTTCCATGCAGTTTTTTAAAACTGGTCCAAACCTACAACCTTTAACAGAAACTCTAAACAAAGAAAAGAAGGAGCAGTATGTGACTAGCAGTGGCGTCTCTGGCATCATATGTTAGGTGGGGCACAACTCAAATATATAACTGTAGCACAAACTTTCACATTAAAAATGCAATTTGATCTAAGTCTAATTTAAGAAAACAACTATTTTATACATGAAATTGCAAATAAAGGTTCACTCACCAGCGTTGTTCATTTCTTTAAAAGAAAAGATGCAAATCATTTTAAAAAATCTACTTCGAATTGCCTTTTTGTCCTGGTAGCTCATGAGCTAAACAACACTAGATTGAGAAGCTCTGCTTTCCCACCGAACGTGAAGGTAACGTCACGTGTGATATTCCAGTGTTTTAATTGGATGGTCTGCGTTTGGGGCCCAGAGCTCCGTGCCCCGTGTCTTTCTATTGAGAGCGTGTTGCGCATGCGCACAGTGATTTTCAGATGCTCGTCTTTTGCCCGTCGCCAGGATTTCAAGAGGATTTAACCTCCTTAGCTTGTCAGTATCAAAGCAAAGACTTAGATATGATTACACAGATATTTATAACAGAATATCTTAGTAACAGAATGGGTTTTTATGCAGTATTAGTCTAAAAACGAACTATTCTTTCCCACTGATCCACACAGCGCCATCTGGTGGGGCCGGGACCTACCGGCCCTGAATGACGAGACGTCACTGGTGACTAGTTCAGTTTTATGTGTAAGTACAGTCCCTATGACCCTCTAAGTTACAATGAAAGACCCACACATCCTCCTGCAAGGGTTAGAGATGCACACACAAACACATTTCCTCCAAACATACCAATTAAAGGAGGTGGAACACCCAGACAGTGTCCCCAGAAGTCAGGGCAGCAGTCAGAGACGGTGCGGTTGCAGAACAAGTCACAGTAGCAGATGGTGTCCAGGTAAGGCACCGTGCACAAGTCGTCTCTGCCGGGGCAGCAGCCCCCTCTCCTCTGGCAGTAAGAGCCATGGGGGTCCCTGATGCCACCAACATGCAGCGGGTTGGCAAGTTCCCTCTTGGTTCTTCTAGACAGGATCCTGTCTGCAGTAGCCTGCTCCACCACCAGGGGCAGCACCACAACAATCAGAAGGATGAGACGCATGATCAATCTGTGGGAAGAAGTGAAGGTAAACTTGAGTTCTGTTTGTGTTTTTATCACATCAAACATCCTGGTTTAGGACCCACACACAACCCGATGCACACACAGCAAACACACGTTCATATGAGCAGAGCAAGTGGTCCAAACAGAACTCTATGTAATCCTCGGAGGTTCTTCTTTTACTGACTTTCCTTTCAAGCAGCCAAAACAAACATCAGCTTAGTATTAAAAAACACACACAGCAAGAGAGAGACAGAAACAACCACTCTGACAGGAGCAGAAAGAGCTTTAAAGGGGTGAGTGACGAGGTCACGTCAGGGCCGGTGTTTCCTCTTCAAAGTGTTCATATCTCAGTTTAAACACAGCCACGTACAGTTATATAACTTATTGTTGTTTGTGTGTGTTGGTCTCAGGTTTCTGAGTCTGTGAAAAGCCTGCTTACATAAATAGCATCAATGATTCTAATCAGATCACTGCTTACAATGAACACATAAAGCAGAGTCCTGGAGAAAAAGGTCTTGGCTGCAGTGTTTTCTGCATGAATGCACCTTTAGCAGCACAGACACACACACACAACTACAAAAGCATATGGCATCATGGGACGGGCAGGAGGTCCCCTCCTATATGCAAGCATTTTGTTGTGTCAGACTCAAAGCAGCAGAGCAATAAAACACCCACCAGGCTGCTCCCTGAGCAGTGCGGGCCTGCAGGTCAGATGAGTTAAGTCATTTATCTCAGACCTCCTTAAGCACAGCAGTTTTGATCTTATAAGTCATCATAGATAAACATTTTTCTGGAGTTTTCTCACATAAACCACGCTTTTAATTGGGGTTGTTGCCCTTTTCAGCAACAAATGTTAAAATTTTAATGGGATATTTCCATTAATACTTTAACAATTTAAGAACTTGACATATTTTTAACTAATATTTTTGAGTTTTAAAGCTTAAAACTGTGATTACGCAGCAATTTCCTCTGCTTGTGTAACAGAAAGTGCCATATGGTCAGTCGGAGCTGAGGACAGCTGTAGCCCAGTCATTGATCTCACGTTGTAGCCACACATCCACATTCAGTGACTTTTGTCACCGCTTCTGGACATTAATCAATAAACAAACTGAGCCAAATATGTCAAATATTTTATACTTTTACATCAGCAGCTTTCCCATGAAAAATCATCAGGAATTGTTGCAAAAATTAGGACAAAATCCTCCACAGGACAACGATTTACAACCAGCTGTCTCAGGAGGAATCATCCAAACCTTTGACACAAAATCAACTCATTCAACTGCAAAACTTGAACATTTAAATGCAACAGATTTAATATCTCTAGCACGTTTTTTTTTCCTGTTGAACTTTGACATAGTGCTGCAACACCCTCCTGATAATTTGCTCTATTTTGTGTGCATCTATAAAAGCCCTTCCTGCTCTATTTCCCTCTAGCTCTTGAGCATTTTTCAGACTATAAAAGGCCAACAAGTGCAGAGGATGGTGTCGAGTGAGGCTCGAGTCACAACAGGTGAGTGAATTCTGGTCTCTGTGTGGTCTTATTGTGAGCTGCACAAAAAGACAATCTTTATAAAACATCTTTCCACGCCCAGAAAGTCAATACATCACGACAACAGAGGCTTGACAAGCATATAATAAAGTAATAATTCAGGGTCAGGCGTGTTCAACAAAAAGAGTTTCATGAAAGATATTTCAGTAACTTTAACCTGCCTGGAATTTGCTTTAAATGAGAAATGCTGTTAAAAATATTAGTGATTTAAACAGAATGTTGTTTTTACCTGATGATGAGACAGAAATCCTGGTTTTTGTAATCCAACAGAGAACTGTAGATCTTTGCTGATGCGTTGCTCAGGGAGTCATTCACAGGTAGTGAGAGTCTAAAAGGTCACTCTCTCGTCGCTCTGGACGCTCACACAGGATCTGCTCTGCCAGGCTCTGCCTTCTCTATATACAGGCACAGAAAACCACTCCCCCGACTCCCCCCTTCACTCCCTCTGTCTCTCACACACTTCTTTCTTTCAGTTTGTCTCTCTGTGCTTTTCCCTCTTTTTTTCCACCTCCTAAGTGAAATGCACTCATGATTTATCTCTGCTGTCACTTTCATTAACAGACATGAATTATATCTGTGACTTTTCCCATGCTGACTGAGGACTTGAGGTGTGCAGGCTGCTGCTGACTCCTGCTCCTCCTCCTGGACGCAGGTTGCATAACTTCAGGTGCTCAGGGAATTATGGGATAGACAGCTTCTAGTGTTGGGAGTTATTAAAGCACTTAAAAGCAGCAGGTTTAACTGAATTCAGTTTATTTTAGTTAAAAGGGGTCATGCACTTTAAACGTTAATGGTGTTGTGACTGATGCAACACGGTAAGCAATAATGCAAAACACAATTAATTAAATATTGGATGATTTACCTGAAAAAAAAAAACTTTTTTGTGTCTTTGGGAAAAGTTCTAAACCTTTTGGTTGCAGTGCAAAAAATGACCACACAAGTTTTGTTTACAAAGAGTTGAATTCCTCTTTTGTTTTTCCGGACAACACCAGTGAATCCATGAGGTCATGCAGGAAGACACAGCTGTGCCTTAAAGCCTCCATCTAATTTGATCAATACGCTAAAGGCTGGATCAATAACTGGGACACAGCAGGGTGTTGGACAAAGTGGGCAGGGACTGGACGTGTCCCCAAGATGTGTTTATCTCTGTGTGCTATTGGAACACTTAAAGGTGTCAGACAGCGTGATGTTTTGCTGTCAGAGAATCAGATGAAATGAAATTATAAAAGTTTAGATGCTTGTATTAAATAAAAAATAACAAAAATTCTCCAAAAAGTGAAAATCATCACAAGATCCTGAAGCTGTCTGGATTTTATCGGAAAGGCTTTTTTCTGTGGAGTGATTTAGTTTATTCCATGTTCCCGGTGTTGTGTTGAGATGTGTTCCCCTGTCAAAACTCGCTTTGCTCCATCTTCATTTTAAACCCTGTAAATAATAAATAATGACATTTTGAGGAAATCGCTAAAACATCTCAAGCTTTTTTTTCCTTTTCAGTTTTTGTGAAGTTAGCAGGAGGAACACATCCTGAATGTCACCATTAACGCCTGTTTCCTCTGCGCCGAATAGGAAAATAAGCTGACTCATTACTTCATTTATCTTGAGATTATTATTTGGAGGGAACTTTTGCTCATTTCTTTTTAAATGAACGTTTTACCGTTTACCTTTCACCGGACAAAGTATTTTACAAAGTGCTTATTCCCGCTCCTGTCAGTCATCTCCCAGATTTCAGACGTGGTGTTTAAACTACATGACACACACACAAGGAGCTCACACACAGATTCCCACTAATGTGTGTAAAAACGAGGAGCTTCTGGCTAACAGGTTGGCTTTTCAAATGTTATAATTACAGCTTCAACCACTCTTACACAACCTCCTGAAACAAGACGCCCGGAGCTGTGTTTACAAGGCTCACCCGTCACCACCTTCACACTCATTATTCTACCTGTGCTGCACATGCATCGGTTGTACTGACATGTAAAGAATTTAGCTCAGCTGGGATCAGGTGAGTCAGAAGGCGCCTCAATGACCATAAACGCATAAAAAGACGTGTACGTGCATATGGATGCAAACGAAAGACCCCTGAATCAGAGGAAGAGGTCACAGGGTGAGGGTGTGATTCACAACTAAATCATCAGCGAAGACAAGGAAAGTGAATCATCATGGATGACTCTAAGAAACGTGTTTCAAAAGATCTGTAGGCAGCATGTCATGAGACTAATGTCTGGGTGTAGGTGTGATATAGGCCTGACTGTGACTCAGGCTTCAAACAGCCCTTTACATGACACAAAATAGTAAAGGCAAAAGAATGAGATATGAGGTCATTTCCTGAAAATAGAGCAAACTGTGGAGGCTGAGGACAATATAGTCAGCAGGAGAAGCAACACAGAAAACTCTGTTTATCTGTGTGTGAGATTTAAACTGACTTAACATGGAACATTCAAGAAACAGAAACAAGCACTGGGGCTGGAACTGACACAAACACACACACACACACTTCTAGAACAATCCCTCTTTCAGTGTTGCTTCATAATCAACCCACGGAGATCCCAGCTGCTCCGCGTCAGGGTGGAGGGCTTCTCCCCCGGCCCTGAGGAGGAGGAGGAGGAGGAGACACATGTCCATCTCCGCTCCTCTGGAGGATTTCCTGTTCCAGGAACATGCAGGACGTGTGCGGGTGATGGTAAACAAGACGTGCTGGCAGCACAAACAGCAGTCATGTTTTTTAGGCATTTAGCAGCACGAGAAAACACCCACATGTTGGTGTTGACGAGAATCTCAGAGGTTTGGGAGAAGTCCATCGAACTGTTTGTTCTTCTCTTCTCTGCAGCTGGAACTGCTGATGCTCGTGTTTTGGAAATAAATGGAGGTTCCATGACTAATTTGTGGTCAATTTAACAAATTGAAATGATTTCCTACACCTCAGTTGGCTCGATTTGTTCAAAGTCAACACTGTAGGGCAGGTTTCCAGGATCTGGCTTCCATCCAACAGCTGTGAAGAAAGCCTGGAAGGTCCTCGTCATTCGGGATGCGTTTAATGTCAATCAAAGTGTGCACACATAGGTTAGGAGCCGGTGAAAGTGTCAGAACACCAAGCGAGGTGAATTTAGGGAAACGGGAAAATCGCAAGTCAAACTGTTCATGCTTCTGTGACGTTTAGAGAAACTGATTCACATCTGAAAGGTTTTTCCAGCAACTAAGCAGATCTGAAAAAGATGATCTGAGATGTGAAACTGTGGAGAGGAAGTTTGTCAAGTGCTAAAAATCACAGTTTAAAAGGCCAGTTTGAGGGGAAAGGTGCTTCTTTTTGTGAAATGAAATGCTGATTCAACCTTTTGCTCTACTGAACATTTCTGGGTTGATGTTCAGATGAAGCTCAATGATTTACTTGATATCTTCTGGAGGCTGAGATGAGCAGCTTCTCAACAATGTCCATCTCTTTTCTTTTGTTCTTATATCTCATCTGTAGCTCGTATAAGGCTTGTTTGTAATTAATGTGTAGTTTTAGAAGGCAGTAATTCAAAAGTAACCAATATTAACAATCTGGTCTCATTTTAGGACATATCAGTGATATTGTTAAATAAATGCAGATTATAGAGAATCCATGAAGAGTCAAAGTAGAAATCTCAAGCAGTTACTCTCTGAAGCTCCTCCTGACAGGATTAAAGTGATGGATTCTAACCACCACCCCCTTCAGCTCAGTGTAAACCTTTAAATGGAGCATGTGTCTGTGTTTTTGGCTATTTTAGACGTGAAAAATACTGGCTACCGTAGTCATGGGGACATTGTTGTTTTATGGGTAGCTAAAAACCTAATAATTTGATCAAAATCACAATATCTTCTTTTACAGGTTGGCAGTTTATAGGATTTCTTTACTTTCCTTGTCATTCAAAAATAGATTAGAGAACCCTGAAGGCAGACGTAAAAGGATGAAATCTGTAAACAAACAAAAAGAATCAAGGCTGATGTGGCAAAAAATAAACAGAAGAAGTGAAGCAACACATGCAGGTTTACTTTTATTTGCAGCTTGAGAGCAGACTCTTATAAAAAAAAAGCTGGAAAGACACAGAATTCCCATCACTAGTGAAGGAGAACATAACCAGTAGTCTGACTTGGAGGAGGGAGGGATTAGTGGATGAAGAACTGGTGTAGAGCTGAGATGATGAGAAAACATCCAAGAAACTTAGAACGTCTCTAATGAAGAAGAAAAGAACTCAAAGCATAAAATTAAACACGAAATCCTCAAATCCTGGTGTGGTTTAAACACATTACGGTTCTTTATGCAGTTACTGCAGACCAGACCAGATCAGGATCAGACTGAAAAAATACGATCAAGACATTATTGATTTTAGACAGTCTGTCACCTCTGTGTGTGTGTGTGTGTGTGTGTGTGTGTGTGTGTGTGTGTGTGTGTGTGTGTGTGTGTGTGTGTGTGTCTCACCTAATGTTCATATTGATTGTGAAACCAGTTGCAGACTGATTATTGCCGACTGAAGCGTGGAGGTGGTTCTGGATCATTCAGCCCTACAAAAAACAACCTAAACTGCCAACATTTTCTGTTAATGGCAGCAAAAATCAAACAAGTGATGGTTGATCTGATTTAATTCAGCTGATGCAACGTGAGACGAAGTGGAATATTAGTAACAACGTAAATGTGCAAATCAGCAGAAAACATGACGATGTAGGAAAAACTCCAGCGGATGGGCCAATTCTTAGTGATCTTTATTTTATAGATATCAAATAGTTACATGGTTTTGAAATTGGAATGCACATAAATAAACTTTTACCAGACAGACGTGGAACTAAAACTCTAAAACTGTCAATAAACTCTTCTAAAAGATCTTTGATGCCGTTGAAACAAATTTAACTTTGATGCAACTTCAAAAGTAAAGATCACATTATGAAGCTAAAGTCAGCCCCTCAGGGTGAGTCTGCCTTATTAAATAGATGCTGCTCTTTATGGCAGGCAGGGGCTTGTCTCTACACACACACACACACACACACATCTGGCATGTTGGAGAGATGTGTCAGATAAGAAAACATGTCTGGTTGGCTACATCGTGTTGCAATCAGTATGTCCTGTTAGCTAACAACAAACAGTAAAATAAACAGCCTGTTTTCTCCGAGTGGAGGAAACGGAGCATCTGATCGAGAAGCAGCTCTTGTTTTGAGGAGAATCCACTGGGAGAAGACAGGAAAAGCTTCTTCTAAATGCACACACTCCTCTTTTGTTGGTGATGTCAGCACTTTGATTTAAACAAAATGAGAACAAGAGGCATCAGGTGGTCTCTGCTACATCCATGCATCCCCGCCGGGACTGACCCGGGTGAGGTGGTGCTAACCCCAACCGGCACGCATCCATCTACTCACTGGAGATGCTCATCTCTTCTAATGCAGCATGAAGCCTCTCAGTGACCTCTGGAACAGGTTCTGTTTCATCAGCAAACGGCTTCAGATCCAGAACATCCCGCAATAATCAAGGACCAGCGCAGACTCACTCCTTATCCTCATACTGGATTCATTCAGTGTCAGAATCTCTACACCTTTAAAGTTTGGTAACAAATAAAAAACAAGCTGATTTTATGCAAGAATCATGCGATTTGATCTATTCAAAGTATAAATATGTTTCACTGTCAACAAAGATAAACTCCTTTAGCAGGGATTTCTGGGTAATGAAGTTTTGGAAAATAAACAAGCCAGGCAAACATTTCCTTCTGTGTTTTCAGATTGTTGTGTCATTTAATCGTCTCGTGCCAAAATTTCTGCTCAGAAATGGAACATTTCTTCACATTTGACCACAATCATCCAAAAAAACTCAACCAATCACGTCTTATTATGAAGGTTTGTCTACTTTTATTTAGAAGAAAAATCTATTGGCATTTTCAGCTTTATGCAACAATGTAGTGTGGGCTTGTAATCATAATAAAATTGCGTTAACCGAAAGTAAATAAGGACTTGAAGGAATGCAGATCACCCACCACCTTTCATGCAAAAATGATCAAAATAGGATCATTTTGTGTGATATTTCATAAACTTCATCATTTCTCAATACAATGTCACAAGATCTATCCAAGGACTTAGGGTATAACTTTCAGCAACACCTAATTTTAGCTCAATATCTGTAATACTGAGTTCCTGAAGTCAGTGAAGCAGCTTCTTTTCACCTGGCTTTGGAGGTCACAACAAAAGGAAAATACATTTATGAACAAGTAGCTAAACTAACTCAAGACAAGGTGTTGCAGCTTACCTGTGAGGAGAGCAGAAGTCATGATTTAAGTACCTGTCTGTGTCTTCAGGTGATCCACATCACCCCAATCAACCAGCTGCAGAGGAGAAATGCCCTGATCAACCACAAGGAGACCCCCAGTGTCCCACCAGGATCCCAACCAGGCTGGTGTGTCATTAAAAACAGAGACAAAACCAGTAGAACCTGCTGGTACATTAATACAGAGAAAAACATCCTGCCCAGATATGCAGTGGTGAGAAAAATGATCTAGGTGCTGATAGATTATGGACCTGAAACAACACAATCTAACAGTTACAACCATCTTGAACCAAAGTTAACTGTCAACACAAAAGGTCACATGCACAGTGGTGACAAACCATCAAGTCACCAAATCCACCAGTCAGTTAACCAACTAATGGAGAGCCACGCCCACTCTGACCCCAAGTCATCCCAACAAATGCCTGGGTCAGAAAACAGTAAACGATGTAAACGGCTTCCAGTTTATCGTGTCTGAACTTTGATTGAACAGATCAGAGTTTCACCTTGTTTGCTGCAGTTTGAACGGTTCTCACTCTAAGTCTATATCTCTGACCTCACTGCTTTTTTTGTTTTAGGTTAAAAAAAAAAGTGAATCGGTTGTAGATTAACCCTCAGTAATTAGAGACTTTCTGAGAATTTTAAATAAAATCCATCCAAATAAACACAGCTAAAAACATCCGCTGTTCTCGTGTATTTTTTAATTAGTATTTTCATTATGATCCCAAATTTAAAAGTGCTGTTTAAAAGTTGCTCAAGTTTTGAAACCTTGAAGGATAAAGGAAGGAGGGGTTAATAATATTATGGTACTTCTATGTGTTTAATTGTGCAGAACTTGTGAACGTATTTAATTAGAAAAATACAGTGGATTATATTGATAAACACAAAAATCAAACCTTTTTCATTTATTGATGCTTTTTAAAGTCACCTAACGAAGCCCTGGTGTTTATAATTCCTGATTATTATTATTTTTATTTATATTGTTCTTTCTAGTGTGTAACAAAGTAACACAACTGATAATTCTGGAGAACAAACATCACATGGTTGTGCCTTAGCGCTCAGTAAAAACGGTGCACGATTTAGTCAGCTGACCAGGAGGACTTTCTTAAATAAATTATTTATTCAGTAAAACTATTTGCAGTTCAAACCAGAGACGCTCATAAAGGTGCAGCTTTATGCAAATTTTGCACAAAACCATAAAACTAAAGTTTATCTTAATATCGCTGCAGAGGAAAAAGGAAACGCTGACTCACTTTGTAAACACACGGCTTAATTTGAACATTCTTGCATGAGTCAGTGCAAAATATCACGTGCACAGCTTGATTTCCTCATAAGTATCATCTAATAAACAAAGCAGGGGGAGGCTGACCCTGAAGAGGAGTTTATTTTATTTGGAGCAGAGTGGAGTTTACAGTCTGAGCTCTGGGCCCTGAGGCCTAGGACCATGCAGCATCAGCAGCGCTGCCTCGCTACCATAACAACAAGCCATCCTCTGAGCCCTGCAGGGACCTGATAACCACTCTGGAACAGTTTAGCTTCATTTAATTGAATTAAATAATATTCCACCTCTAATTTTCCCTCCATGTTTTTTTCTTTTCCATAACATAAGCTCACAGGAAGCGTCCACGAGAGCATAAATAAGCAGACAATCAGCAGGAAGCGTTGTATGAGCTTGTCAGCCTCAATAAGAGCAGGACTGTTTCTGTCAGGCTCAGCAACAAGCTGGCAAAGACATGAGCTTACATTCCTGGACGCCTGCAGCACGTCCAGCATCATGTTCCAAGTCAGGACGACTGATGTGTGTGTGGCGCGTTACCACGGAGACTCGTACAGAAATGGGCCAAACAGATGCGACACAAAGCAGTGTAAAAGGAGTGTGTGTTGTCTGATAAATGTCAGGAAAGTGAATGGAGGAGTGGGAGATGCTCAGCTGTCAGTTTTTAGTAACTCACTTGTTCCACTTGATTAGATTTCAGCTGCTTTAAATTGAAGCTTTTGTTAGAAGTGTTTGGTTCTTGTGCTGAACTTTTGGGAGCATTTGAGGGTTTTTGCCTGAAGAAATGTCAAAATATGGACAGGAGGTTAAATGTATCAAGTTTAGATTATAATCTGACCGGATAAAAAAGTATGCAAACAGAATAGATTGAACAATGTGGCCCTTTAGCTCATCCACGACCGTTTTGAAGCCTCAAAATTACCATTTGGCTGCAGTTAGTGATGGATGGAAGTGATGGATCTGCAGCTATGACTCACTCATCACTGATCTCAACCTCCATCAGGGTCGTTTCACTTTGGTGGGAGTAACACAACAAGGATCTTTCCATAGTAAAAGATAGGCCACATGAATAGTGAGCTAAATGAGGGTCAGTCTGAAATCAAAGAAAAAGAATCAATTTTAACTGAAAACCTTTTTTCAAAACACTTTTGAGTTCAATGCTTTTAGTTCTAATTTTGACATATTAGAATCATTTTTGTTTTACTTTGTTCTAAGTTCACCTTTAGTGTTTTTATTCTTATTTTATCTGTTTTATTATATTTTATCTGATGTAAAACAATCTGTAAAAGTGATATATTAATTAAATATCTTAAGTCTTAGTTAAAGGCAAGTTTCAAACAAGCTAGGTATCGCTAGCTATGTTACACAAACACGTCTCAGAGCTCTCACCCCTCCAGTCGGGTATAATCCTCATGCCGCGCCTCCTCCGGACATGGGACCGCACATTGCCACAGAAACAATAGAGAGCAAAACACCAGCCGTTGAAACACTATGCTAGTGTTCCCCCTGGTTTTTCCTCTTTCTACATCCAAACTTTTTTGTTTCCTGCTAGCTGAAAAGGTGTTTTTCTTTTTGGAACTCTGGTATTTTTTCCTAAGATTGAAGCACTAACAGCCAGCCGTTTCTGTCCTTCTCTCACTTTGCTCCAGCGCCCATGAATGGAGGATCCAAGCAGTGCAGAAGTGCGGCGCTTCGGCGAGACAGACAGCCGGATTGTCCAATAGTTGCTTTCGGTCCAAAACGTATGATTGGCTGAGATTTTTAGAGCACCGTGAGGTAACCACCACCTCATTGATTTGCCACAATAGATTTATAGCTATATGTTCGATTGTTGTTAAGAGGCAGAAACAAAAGGTTTTAAGGCCACTGCAGAGAACGGAGCCATCTCTTTACTGAGAGTACTCCCAGTGCCTGTGGGTGTTTATACGGTAATTAATTTGTTTATTATCTAATTGTTTGTTGTTTTCTGGGGTTTTCTGTGTGTTTTGGGGTAGATTATTTGTTCTCGTTGACCTGGTTTTCCTTTTTCTTCCATTTCTCTGGTTTTCTTATAGTCCCACAAAGTGTCTGATCCTCTCTCAACAGCTGACGTGAGGACCGGTTCTTGACTCGGTTCCTCACGGTGAACAAGCTCTCATTTGAGAGGGTCAGGTTCATCCCTCAGCTCATTTTCAGCTCTCAAGTTGTTGATTTCTTTCTTGTGTTTCATTTGAGTTTGGAAGCGAGCTGTTGTGTCTTTAATGAGTTTCTACCTGCTGTTTTAAGGCAGAAACCTTGATTTTATGGTTGGTTCTGAGTTCCAGAGAAGAAGTACTGATCAGAAACAATAAAACACAGCAGTTTAATGATGTGAGGGAGTTTTATCAAACAGAAGAAAACAGAAAACAGCTTGTTTACTGTGTGGAACAAAAACAACAACAATAAAAGCTCCTGTTCAGGTGTTTTTGATCAGAACCAATCAGAGTTTATCATAAAGATAATAAAAGCTGCTCATCACTTGTGATCTAATACTTTTTTTTTTTTTTAGAAAATCTTATCTCAGCTGACCTCGTCTCATTCTATCTTCATCCCTCCTCTTCTTCCTCTCAGCTTCCTGGTGTGTCCCAGTGAGGCTCCTTGATGATTCCCAGAATATCTCTGATGCACTATCACAGTGTGGGAGGGGGATTAATAAACACCAGAAAATAAAAGAAGACAGTGTTCTCAGTGGAAGATATGACGAGGACACGCTGGTGTCTGCTGCTGGATTTTCTCAGGCTGTGGAGAAACAATAATGTTCTGCTAACAAAAACAGATAAAACACCTGTAAGGTCTAACAGGAGGTCTACTGGGTCCACATACCTACTGGGAATAAGGAGGGGGAATGCTTTTGTAACTCTGATTTAGGCTGACATTTTGCTCTGCTTTTATTAATTCTTAATTTGTTTGTTTTTTTCATTTTGTCCATCAAAAAAAAAAAAAGATTTCTGGAAAAAACTGTCATTTTTGTGTAAGCTGACTGCTAAATGTCATCGCCCTGTTTTGTGACTGGAAGGTTATGAAATATGAAAATGATTTTAAAATGAAGCTCACAAAGAAGGTAAAATAAGGTAAGGTAAAATAAGTACATTTTTTAAAACTTATGGTAGTTATTAATTCATGTCACAGACACTTAAAATGTTTAGAAGACAGTTGATGACTTGAAGAAAAGGGAATCCTCTAAGTGTAATACCACTGAGAGCCACTAGGGGCTGCCTCAAGAACATATTTTACTCCAAATATTTAGTTCAAAAATGATCAATTTGGTCAAAAAAAATTTTAAATTTAAATATTTCATGTTCCACCTGTTCAGACTGATCTGAATTTTACATTAAAAAAGGATAATGGGGGTCTTATGCCTAGAGCTAAAGGTTACCCAGTTAATATGATGTCACAATAACTCTAGTGTAATGGAGCAGTATATTAAGAGCATTAAAGGTTGTTTCTAATCATATATTTTGTCTCCAGAAGGTGGACAGAATTTGTGGCTGCAGCTATAAAAACTTCAGTGATATAGTTTTCCAAAGTTGGGGTCACATAATGCTATAACACGGTCTTTAACATAACTGTTAAGACAATAAAACATTATATAAATAGATAAAAACTGTTTATAATTGAGCACCTATTGAAGGTTTCAATATTTACAAGTATGAATCTTTTCTGACTCTAATTAACGAGGCTCTGTTTTCACTGTTTGAGGCCAGCAGTGACTGAAGGGTGATCACGTTCACACAGAGACTCACAGCCTGAACCGAGTGACCCTGAACAGAGAGCACCAGTAGTAACACAGTTCCCTTTCTCTGTGACGTAATCAGGAAAAAATTCTGATACTGATTTGTTCATTATCCAAATACTCCAGAAAGATTTTTCCATTGTTTTCCAAGTCTGGGCACAACTGCCTCCCTGGGCTGTTCTTTCTGCAGTTCTGTCTCATCTGTTACCTGTTTGATGCAACCTTCCTTTATCTTCCTGCAAATGTGTTGAGGTGGAAATAAGAAAAAAAAGGTGTGCAGCTCAGTTTAAGTCACAATGTTATTTTATTTGGATAAAAAAGACTAATCTAAATTTGTTAAATCGATTTCTTCCTGAGGAATCTTCTTTCAAACTGAGACAAAGCACTCTTCTTTGTCTTTCTCCACTTTACAGATGTTCTATTTGAATAAATGAAGTTACCCACCGAGCGTGAGACCTCGGATGTTCCCTCTGTTGTTGTGTCTGTGTCTCGTATTATCCATTATCTCACTGTTGTGAAAGATTGCTCGCACCCCTCAGGACATTCGTTTTACAAAAACACAGGTGAGCGAGTATCAGGTCCATAAACATCTTTTATCATTATTCCTCATCCTGGTATGAACTGAGCGACGCAGAGACAGGAAACAAACCCCAAACATGGAACTTAAAGGTCAAAACCTAAACTTAAGAAAGAATTTGGAGCAAGTTGTTAATGTCAACAAGATTCTCGTGTCCCTGCATGTCTCCGTTTCTTATCAGCCTCTAGATTCCAACTGAAAATGTTGTAGAAGTTTGAAAAATTGTCCATAGATTTATTGAAGAATGCCTAAAAAAAACAAACAATGGCACTTCATGAGGTCTAAGTGCCCCCATCACGCAGTCATCATCAATAAAACACTACAACAGAATTCAGAATTTACTTGTAGACCTCTTGAAGTTAACATAGGAAGGTATGATCTCATTTCCTCATCAGGTCCCAACGTTCCTCACCTGCCTCACCTCGCCTCGCCGCGTGCCAGGTTTCTGTTTGGACTCTGATGGCTTTTATGCATAATTTCCTAGAATCAAGAGAAAACAAGGATAAACTCCTATTTTCTTATGAGCAGTGACTGTAGCAGGTCAAAACAACATATAGAGATGTGTTTCCATTTTCCAGCCAGTGTATTGGGATGTAAAAGTAACATCTGATGTCATTTTAGACCAATTTTCATGTTCAATACACTTAATCCTCCAGTCATTCATGTAAAAACTTGGGTTACCTAATGTTATCAGTATTAAATCACTGTACAAGTTATGACATAGTTTTGTTTGCATGGAAAGTTGGAGTAGTTTTAAATCACTGTGACAATGCTGAAAGCTAAGAAACAGTTTGATTTATTGCCCCCCTGACCAACTTTGCCCCATTATGACTTCTTCTCTGTCTCCAGCTTCTCTGATTACTCAAGTTTCTCCAGCTGAGGCGACATAAAAAACCCAAACTGGCTGATTAACTCTAAATTAGACATCCACACAATCAATTTTGCTGTAAAAATGCTGGAAAACTCAGAAAACTTCATTTTAAGTTTTTTATTCTTTTTTAAAAAATCTGTTCTTATGCTATTAAAAAGAAACTGTACTGGATTCAGTGCCTTCACCGTTATGAGACTAAAGCTAATAACCACAGACTCTACACATTTGGCTTCAGGGTGTCCCTTATCCAGATAACCTTTGACCCCGTCAACAGGGTCCCAATGTCCTTGACTGGAATGTGCATCAGGAAGATCTAACATCCTGTCCAGGAATGCTGGGAATGAAAGAAATGACATAAGTATTTAACCAGGGGCAAATGAATGAACTTTCCAGAAGGAATTTGAAGCCTGCATGTGTTTCTCATAAGAATAAAACACACAGATGGATGTAAAGTCAAACAATTATTACTGCAAGGACAAATTCCTTAGATATGATTTTTTTTATGATTATCTGTGAATCTTTAAACATAGATAGTCCCATGTGCTCCTGTCAGATTGAGTTATCTGTTAGATTATTTGAGGGAAGGTCCTTCTGAACTTAATTATTAACCATCAGCGTTCAGCTGTAAAGTGTTTCTGTGATTTATCAGTAGAACACGTTGTCCTCACGTTTTATCTTAGACTAAAGGAAGAAACACAGCCAGGCAGCATCAATAATATGAAGAATAGAATCAGGTTTTAAACACATGAAGAAAGGTGCTGCGTTTTTCTAAAGCAGAGTAATGTCGCCCTCTAGTGGCTGAAAAGACAATTGTTCTCATTTGGGTAAAAAAGTTCATTGCGAATATTAAACACAAGGTTTTTAAAATATTAATCAAATTAATGTTTAAAAAATACATGATTAAATACTTGTGATAAACCGTTGTATTTACCTTAGTAGTTTGAAAATTAAAGTAGTGGTTTAAAGTAAATAGTATTGTTCTTGACAAAATAAATGTACCATGAGTCAGACAAACTCTGGCAATTAATCTCTACCTAAGACAAGAAGACATATGGTTCTAGTTTTTATTTTAAAAATGGAAGAAAAAAATATAATAATAATAAATTTATAATAAAAGTTAAAAATTAAAACGGCTCTTATTACTTTTTTATACTAATAAAAATAACTTTAAATGCATTTGTTTAAATGTTGACATTATTCACTCCTTTTCTGTTCTGTGAAATCATAAATTGTTTTTTATTGTTTTTTTTCTATTGTTCATCATGAGTCATTTGTTTATGTTTTCCTTTTACATTTCAGATTTATACTTTGTGTTTTAAAATCGAGTTTAATAAAGCTTTTTCAAAAAAACTTTGCAGCCGAGACGTAACCAACGTCGTTGCCAAGGCAACGGCGATTCGATTTGAGAATCATCCGAGGACGAATCCACTTCTATTGACTTCCATTTTAAACTAATTTACACCTTTTTCTCACTTCCTGTTTTCTCACAGTTTTGTCAGCAAAAGTCTTACGTTAATTTTGTGCCCGTTAATTATTTAGAACGTGTAAACATGGCGAATAGAGAGGAGTTCACGTTGGAGCAGACGTTTTCCTTTAGTCCTCTTCACACGAAGAAGTTCTCCTTCCTGCAGGATAACAACACTTTGACGCGGTTTCTGAAATGGTAACGTGAACTGCTTTAATAAAACTGGAACTAGCTAGCTCATTAGCTGAGACGTGTGTACTGTTTACCTCAGGTCCATGCTGGGGAGGATTTCAGCTCAGGCTTACAGCTTTGACAATAACTTCCATCCTTACAGCTGCGAAAGGTTTGCACTGGTAAGACATGAAGTTTAAAAACTGAAAAAGTTAGGATTGTGTAAAATTATTTAAGGTTTTTTTTTTTTCAAGATAAAACCTGAAATGTTTAGCTAAAACCTGCTTTGTTGAAGTTCCCCTGACCTGAAGCCTCTTTGTTTGCTGGACAGAGTTTCTTCAGGGACCCTGAGGTGATGTCCAGTCTGAGAAACACAGTGTCTAGAATCTGGGCACCTTTTGGTACGTCACATCCTCCCAGTCAGCCTTTCATCCCTGACAGGAAATTGATCTCATCTGGTTTTTAGTTTTTAAAATCAGATCTGTGCAAAACGTTATTTTAAACATGTGTGTGTGTGTTAGACAGGCCGGTGGTGTCTGTCAGCGTGGAGCATGTACCGTGCACTAAGGTCTCCATGGAGCTGTTTGACCCAATCTACAGCTGTGGTATCCTGAGACCCTCTGGACATGTAGTTAAATGTTACAGTGACCTTTATGCAGACTGTGATGAACTACTGCATGTGAGCCTCTCTTCTTTGGATCTATCTGCCTGTTTTGATGCAGTCTCTCTTCAGGGCTTCTTTGCTTCTTTCAGATGTTGCAGGATGAGGAATCTAAGCACTATTACGTGGTCGGGAGAAAGGAGCGAGATGAGTTTCTGTTTCTCCTCTTCAAGCACCTACGCCTTGGAGGAGTACTCTGTCAGTACGAGGACACCATCGATCCATACATCAACACCACAAAACAAATATACAAAGACCTGATTAGGTGAGCAAATCCTGAGCTGAGCTGTCACACTTGATTAATATGCATTAATATTTGTCAAGTTGACCTATTTACACTATGAGGCAACACATCTTATTTTGTAGTGTGCAGAAGGATGCTGACACAAAGACGATCTCTGTGGTTTCCACCGTGCTCAAAGTGTGTGCCTACGTAAGTTCAGTGTCTGCAGCGTCGATGTAAATATTATGGTCTGTGTTTTAGAAAACCTAAAGAACAAAACTTATAAGGAATACCTCTGTAGCTAAAAAAAAAAAGATTCAAAACGTTGAGCTGACTTGTTGATCATTTCAAAGCTGATAAATCATGATGTTGACGCAAATATTTATTTATTAGGATTCCTTTCTAAATGAATGTGAAAATAAACTAAGTCTTTCTATAAAAACACACACAGACAGCATAAACAAAAACTTTTTTTTAAAATCATTATTAAAAATTCTTTTGTCACATTCCAGATCGCACACATGCTTTTATTTTGTCATGCCCTCCCAAAAAAATGAAGCTAGAGTCACATGCATCATGTGGGTGTTTTAACAGATAACACATGGCAGAGCGAGAGCAAAACACTCCGGCTTTATATGATGTGAGTCAAAAAATCTAATTAGTTGATATGAGTGAAATTAGTTTATTTAATGCGTTGGCGTTTTAAATTAAAGGCACACTATGTAACTTTTTTATATTTTAAATCTAATATTTGTGCTTAATAGCATTTCAGATGTTATTAGAGTCAGAATAGCGTGCAGGCCAGTTTTTTTCCCCAGTGTCAGCACCTAATGTCAATAATCTTGTATCTCCTGTAGGATGAATCTGGGCGGTGTTTCCCTGGGACTCGAGATCAGGAGCAGACGTTTGCCTATATGATCGTGGACCCTTTTAAACGACATGTGAGCTTGTTCTACCACATTTACGGAGTGGGGAACTTCTCGCTATAAGAGTTTACTTTAATACACTGAGACCTATCTGGTGGTTTGCATCCTTCTAACATTTAATAAAAGTCAACATATCACACCAGAAGTCTGTTATTGTTTACATTTTTAAAATTTATAATTTAATGTGCGATGTTAAAAACAGGCATCAAAGCAACATACAGTCCAAAGAGCTTTATTGAAACAAATAAATTAATAAGTTAGTATCCTAACTTGATCCTCCGCTGAAACACATTTCTGTACCTTTTTTTTTTCTTTGAAAGATCAAACATAGATTAGATTAGAAAACAAACCAGCGCCACGTTTTATTCAGCCAATTGCTTCATCAATTGGACTTGGAAGACTTGGTGTTAGCATTTTTCTTATTGCTTGATCGATTCGTGCTTCGTGTGAACAGCAGTTCCAACACCTACGGTAAGAAAGCAGTTACAAAGTAATGAGGTGGAATGTCGAATGGCAGCAAGTCAGTGGAAGATGGATGGATGGTCGAACGTCACGAAGAGATAAGAGAACGTGCAGATTGATTCATGCATAGCATTCAGTCGGTAACTGTTTCTCCTAATCGGGTTTCCTAAACTAGCGCCCCCTAGTGGCCTCAGAGGTAGTTGTGTGGAAGCCATAACATGCCTACGGAAGGACGCATGCCTGCAGAGTTTCCTGTGACGACGCAAACGTCCATGCCTCCAGCCTCCACATCTGAAGGGTGTTAACGGTACTGTATGAGTGTCCTGATAGAGGTGCGATGATATGCTGGACATACAGTAATACGCTCTGGAAATATCAAAGTTTACAGCAGCTGTAAAAGATTCAATATTCAGAACAATTCTCAAAGTGTTCCTTCAGTTAAAGGTTTTGCACACAAAAAAAATGGTAAAAAGCGTCCTCAAGTGGGAGTTCTACGAAAGACTTGAGCTAACATTGGAGACAGAACGTTGTTTACAGAATGAGGGCAAAGAAGGCACAGGTTATTTGCTTTCATCTTCCTAAAATTTTACAGAAATGTCCTTTT
>SSNR01000058.1:1389624-1418331 GCA_006937965.1 Callopanchax toddi | reverse complement strand
CCCCCCCCCCCCCCCTCCCTAATTCTGTGGCCACCACAAAACAACAACATGCAATACAGTGATTTCACATTAATTATCATGAAGCTCTACATTCTAGTTGAAATAACAGCACTGTTTATGCTAACGACGCCTCTAATAAAACAGGCGTCTGCTATAATTCAGCCCAGAGAATAAAGCGACCAAACATTTCTCGACGAAATGAACGCAAAACATGTCCGAAGCTCTGCAGCAGAAGCTCTGAGTGGCGTTTTTACTTCTAACGGCAGCAGGAGCCACCAGACGGAGCCGTGGAGTACATTCACCGTTAAAATGGAAGCACCTGAGTCAGCTGACGGCTGGGGACGGAAGGAACTCCTCAACGGCCAAAAACAGTAGGATGAATGGGGTTTATAACACTACAGCATGTGCAGACATCTAAAAACGTACATTTGTACAAGTAACCTGATTGGCTGTGTGATTACAGTTCTGTCATCCATGATTTAACTAGTCAAAAATGCCACTTTTACCTAAATAAAAAAAAAAAAATTGGATATTAAAATAGAGCCTACATTTTCCAACCGATAACATAAAAATTACTACATTTTCTTTTACAGGTAACATAGTTTCAAATGCATGAAAACAAACTAAACACAACAACAAAAAGTTACATAAGTGCTGAAGTATTTAAGTAAAGGAATTACTTTCATTATAATTCTTTGCATTTTAACCACCTCCAGTTTTTCCCCCCCATCTGTGAGCAAATATCCTCCAGAAAATAAACCTCAGAAACACTTTTAGGTACATTCTCTGTTCTGACACGTGCATCGATGAGGATAATAATCTGGGATTCATGCATTAATCCTGGATTCCTTGTGTAAAATCACACTAAAATGACCATAAAGATTCTGCCAGTGCACGTGACACCTGGACCTGTGGAGTATTACTGGCTGCTGAAACAGTAAACCTGAGGAGAGACGTTAGTGACGAGCAGCAGGAAGTGTCTGATTTGGGTTTTTTCGAAGGGGCTGTTTGATGAAAGTTGCAGGCTGCAAGACAGGGAAGTTTAAAGGTTTTAGTTAAAAATACATTTAGATCTCTGAAATGCTCAGAGTTTGCACAATAGCATTTGAATTATTGCACAAGAGGGATTTAGAGTTCATGAAAGAACTTTGTCGTTTGAATAAATCCTACATAATTTTTACATTTCTTCACTTGGATGCCAACTTAACAGGAAACAATGTAATTTTTTTTTTTTTTTGCCAGCGGGCTTGTTGGAGACTACATTTTGAGGGAATGAAAAACAAAACAATTTTTTTACAATAAAACACAGTCCAACACATTAATATAGATGTTTTTGTGAGACAAGTTTGGACAAAGTGGAATTTAAGTTCCTTTGTTTGAGCAGGACACCGTACCGAGGTGGCTGCTAATCCAGGTCCAAGAGAGCACGCTCTGTAGGTGCTGATGGCTCCATCAGGTATTAGCCTACATTCATCACAGCATAAAGAACTGTATTGCCATCCCAAAGTATCACTAACAAAATTCTGACTGGATAATCAGCCTTAGACAAACAACTCTAAGTTGATTAAAGCAGCCACGACAAAAACAGATGATGTTTCAGAAGAAAGGTATGAAAACTGTCTTTGCACAGTCTGATTTTTAAAGTAGATCTGCAGCGTGATGTGAGTGGGTGAAGGGGGGTTCAGTAGTTCTTGTCCATGTGTTCTTTTTTCCGTTCTCATCCAGTGAGTTGAGAGGCGTGTGCGGTGAGCAGCTTTGGCTGAGGCTCCTCGTCAGCTGGAGCCATCTGGTGGCCAAGGGCTGAGGATGCAGACCGGAGATGGAGGAGGAGGAACAATCAGAGCAGACGGGTGTAATATAAAGGGGAGCGCAAGTCCTCAAAGAGAGGACTCAGCCTACGGATTCTCCTAAGGAAGAAGGGTTCATGTCAGTCAGCTCACTGTCATTCCAAGTTTCCGCTCTCGGACCGAGAGATGTTGAGCGTGTTTGCAGAGGGGAAGAGGTCCTTTTGGTCCGTGGGGCTGTGGTAGTCAGACGTCAGGTCAGGGTCCAGCAGGGAGGACAGGGTGGCGTGGGACGAGCCTTTCTTCAAGCACTGGGAGTAGAAGTTGAGCATGAGGTCCAGCTTGTTTTCTATGGACTGCACCTAAATAAGTAAACACACGCTGGGTTGTAAAATCCTCGCTCCAAAAAGCATCCCCCAGAATTCCCAAATCAAACCCTTCTTCAGTTACCTGTTTCTCCACTTTGACTACACGTCCCATCATGCTTAGCTCATCCAGTACGTCCAGTTCTGGCGGCGTCTTCTCTCCCTTTTCAGGCCGTGCTTTCTTATCGGGCTGAACGGCTCCTCGTCCAATGATCTGGTCCACCCTGTGACACAAACACAGTGAATGAGATGGAAATAATCAGCTCTTATTGTAAGACGTGGGTTTTCTCTTACTTTCAGTTGTTCTGCAAAGAATCCAGGTATGTCTGCCTTGTTTGTTTTCATTTAATGCATTTTACATTAAGCTTATCTACTGCCCAGACTGCCATTAAGACTCATAATAACACTGATCAATCATCTGACAACACTCTAAAACAATACAAGCTAAAGTTGTTTTATCAAAAGTATAAACATCAAATTTGACCTAAATCCTAAACCTCTTTGATGCTTTCTATTCTGCCTGATTTATTGTTTGGTTTGGATAATTATGGTACATTTACTATATTGTTTATTATCATTATAGTTTTCCTACCTCATCTGTAAGCTCTTGATGCGGCCCAGCATGTCTAGGTGTCCTGCAGAGTACTGCTCTATGACGTCCTTCACATCATACGGACGCAGCGTCTCCTTAAACTTCCTCTTGGCCACGAGGAACTTCAGGATCCTACAAACACAACAGCATCCCTGTTATCGCTCCTTTAAAGAGCCTGAAACCTGCCACATGTGGAAGCACCGTAAACCTTTGGAGAAATGCAGGAGAAGGGAGATATCAAACAACGTGGCCCACCGTGAGAATAACAAGATTAATTAAAGCCAGCGTGACCTTATCATTCACAAACAGGCCCGTACAGAGAGCAGTCACAGACCTACTAAAGCGGGTGGATATATTGGGATGACGAGAGCATCTCCCAGAGACATTTTCTTATCGGTATTTGCTGTTTCAGCAATTAGCACATTTCCGCAGATAGGATAACGCACGCCTCTACTCTACCCTCCGTTACTGCTCTTTTGTCATTGTGACAGCTACGTTGGACCACAGCTGCTCCTGCTCCCCAGAGCACATAGCTCATAATCACCACCCACACCCTGGAGGAGGAGGGGGGGGGGTCACGCTGAGGATTGTTAACCCAACACCATCGTACCAGGTGAACGCATCACTGACAACAGTATCCTCTGGACTGGGGGAACGTCCTGCTGGAAGGAGGAAGGGAGGAGAAAACCGAGGAAAGGTTACGGATGTTTGTTATTCTTCTGTTTCCTCCTAGCGGCCTTGGCTGAACAAGACCAAACATTTAATGCAACATTAGGATGTGATGTCAGAACAGTCAGGGGTTTAGAGGCATCTATGTTTTCTGAAATAATCCTAATACATTTTCATGCAGTTAAAGTACAGACATGCTAAAAGGAGAGGAGGAGTTGGTCCAGCTGGTGTAGCAGCCGTCAGTACCCTCCTCCTCCTCCTCCTCCTCCTCCTCCTCATCCTCCTCCTCAGCAGCACTCTGCTTCTTGATGACTTCTGCATTTGGAGTATTTTTGCAAGCGGTCTTTTCTTAATTTGCAGGTGGGCGCAGATTTTTTTAAAACTTTTTTTCTGTGCCAGGGTGGGTCTCAGGTGTGGGTTAAGGAAAAGGTTGAAAGGGAATGAGGGGGTTTTGTATCCTCCAAGGGTTTCTTTAAAATGCTGACTCTCCTTCCTGGTCACTAAAATGGCTTTAATAAAACGGAGTCAGGTTTCAGCGCCCCCACCCCTTTCTAGACAATTTCCAGTCACAGTGCAGCACAGTTGGCATGGCTAACTAAAAGATATCATAGCTTCTCAATGCTAGGAAGTTGAGATGTAAAAACCCAGCGATGATTGGAGGGAGAGGAAATGTCAGCTGTGCCCCAAAATGCTTGCAAAGCCAATGCAAACATTTTTGCAATTCAGCAAAGGTGGATCCCAGATAGTCTCCAATGGCAGGTTTTATCTGGGAATTAAAAATGACTATTTTGCTGACATGAACCCGAGGTGGGCCAAGAAGGATGAGCCACTGCAGGGACGTGTCTGATTCCTTCTAGATATAACTATGTGCCTGCTAAGTGGAAAAAATCCAACCCACAGGCTAAAGTTTATGTGTAACAGATTAATGTTATACATAAAAATAATAAGGGATTAAAAATATTACAGCTGGAAGATACAAAAACACACGAGAAATGCTAGTAATCACATGACTATAAATGGGAAAGCACGTCCAGGTAATTTATCTATTAAAGCATGCACTTCATCAAAGACTGCAAGCTTGCAAAAATTGTGTTGTGCAGAATCTGATTTTTGCACATGGAGTCGCAGCAGCGAGAGCACGGGCTTGGTTTTCTTCTTCTCTTGCTCCCTCTGACGCTCTTTCCACACATAAACACAACACCGTCCACATTTATTCAGGCATCCAGACACTGATAAACCACATGCTTCCAAAGTGAAGCCTCAGCACTAAAGCCTTCCTGTGTTTCCCCAACATCAATCATGAGGCGTGCCGATGCGCCGCACACACACGTGTGTGTTAAAACACCTGCTGTTTACACACCTGCACTATCTATAGGAACTCCCTCCCTCTCTATTGTCTGCAGCGCAGAGCAGCTGAGGTCAGAGCTATGTGCTGAGTCAGGCGTAAACCCGAGAAGACAGTATAAAGTCCTATCAGTGGCACTGGACTGTCACACAGTGATGTATCATGGCACATCCCTGAAATGGTAAACTCATCTGGCAGTATTTTTAAATGGTAACACACAAATATGTTTGGACAAATCAAAAAGTCACACAAAGAACAACACGTGAACTCTCCTTCTGGTCTGGAGGTCTGTTGCCTGCCGTCACGGCTGGAGTGAACGTTTCAAAAAATCTCAAAAACTGCACAACTTCCTGTGGGACTCGACGATCCCGAACCATTCCGAGTTATTTTCAGGACCATAATCCATAAGTCCTGATGTTTATGCGCAGGACGACGTCTTCCAAGACCATCAGACAGCGTCACCTACCTTGAGAAATGCTGCGTGGCTCCAGTGCTGACATCAGGGACCGAGAAACAGAGGCATTATAAACTGCTTTCATCAAACCCCCCCAGGAGTCCAGCCCAGCACCAGATGTTTGCTAGCAAATCTAGTTTTTCTGCCACCATCAGTGAAAAACTCCAGTTATTCCGTATGAGTGGGTACCTGTGTGTGTGTGTGAGTGTGTGTGTGTTTAGGAGAGCATTTCTCAACCCTATAATTATGGATAAACATGACCTAAAAACAGAAGATCAACACTGCGGAAAAGACACAGATCTGTGCGCTTCAAATACACGCGATTCACTTTGCTTTGCGGCTAATTTGTGGGTAAAAAATTAAACTAGGATGTTTTAAAGCAACAATCTCAGGAGCAACCGAGCGTCTTGTTTCATTTACAGAACAGGAAACTGTCCAAGTCTCACTTTCACAACACATTTACATTTGTGGAGGCATATCAAAACAAAAGAGATGAAAAAACAGAATTTAAAACCCCCTCATGGGAGTGCTGAGTCCACTAATCCAATAAACGGAGAGAATCACTCACAAGCAGCTTTCAGGAGAGTTTAACGAAAATCAGGAGCGAGGTTTGTATTAGTCTGCAAAGAGGTTTAATGTTAGTGAGTCCACCATCAGGAGAAGACTGGCCGACTAAAAAAAGCTGCTTTCTGGGCTGAGAAAGAAAGAGCCTGCTTCCCTTTTGTAAAGCACGGTGGTGATAGTATCATGGTCTGAACACAGCAGTGTAGCGTTGTATGTTTCATACATTTTGTTATTTTTTCCATCCGTATCCACTTGTAGGACTTGTTTTATGTTATAGGTCATATTTATGTATACATTTTGAATTTTTTTAATAGTTCATAAACATTCAAGCACCACTTTATAGCCACATGTCTCCTTAATTATGAAACATGTCTGCCTTTAAACTTACAGAGGTATAGAACACGTCAATTTTCCGCGGTATGATTTATTACCAGCTGTTGTAATATCGCAGGGAATTGAAAGAAATTTGTGGGTGTAAATAAGGAACATTTTGTGTGCGGACGTCCTCCACTGACACACTATCCTAACCTAACACCAGTGTTCTGTTACAGGAAGAGATAAGTTCACGACAAAAGTCAACATGAATATCAGCAGAGCTCCTAATCACGTTTTATTACGGTTGTCCTTGTCACAACTGAACAAAATCTTTTGTCTTTGTTCTGTGATCCTTCATCTAGAGACTGTTTGTACCTATACATTATACTTCCTCACAGGCCACCTTATCACGCCACCTCACGCATCAACACGCGGACGAGGCAGACTCCCAGGGCAACAAGGTCACATAGAGGCTCTAACCACGTCCACAGGAAGTCTCAGTTACCTCTGCTATGTAGACGCCATCAGCTGAACCCGCATCTACTTTGACTTTCATGAGAACATGAAAGTGTGAGTAACTAATTTGATCCCGGAAATGTCATTTGGGGGTATTCAGTCACAAACGTGACAGGGCCACATGGTCGAGGAGCGGCGGAGTGGACGCTGCGGTCCGCCACAAGTACACTTGGGGATGAGGCATGTCCCCCGCTAGCGCCCCAACACACACACTCTGGGGGTGGGGGAATCATGTGCGCAGGAGGGTTGTGAAGTGCATCCATGCTTGGGGGACCTGTCAGAAAATAGTTGAGAAGCACTGACTTAAAGTGAAGATTTGGAAAGAGCCTTGTTCTTCACGTAAACTCGTTTTTGTCGTCAACAAGGGATGAGAAGATGAGCCCTTCTGTGAAGATTTTACAGGGTTTTCACCAGCCATATTTGTCCAATCACAGCTAAACTAAACTCGTTGACCGAGTGCTTTATTGCTTCTCAGGGGTTCTCAGGTTAAATCAAATACTAATCAGAGTAAATATATTTATATATATCACCTGACAGCTCGAATCAGAGTCTTCACTGCTGGAATCACGTCCTCCATGGCCACGTCACAGTATGATTTGTCTTCCACGCTGTCCTCGCCAACTCCTTCCACTGATCCCCAGCAGAAAGTAAACCATCAGCGATGCTTTGATGTAAACAAGCGTTAACAAAAAGTGCGTTCTGCTTACCATCTGCCGGAGGACGCGGCTTGAGTCGAAGGGAGGTGCGGAAACGTGTGCGGTCATTAAAGCTCCAGCTCTTCTGGACCTTCCCAGGGCTGGTGGCCTCTGGGACGTTCTCCTGGCTGGGGGAACGTCGAACGCCGGAGCCGGGGGGCAGCGGCGACGCCTTGTTCCGGATGGTTTGGGATGAACGGGAGTTGTTCATCCTGATCCGATCCCTGAATCCCATTTTGCTGCTGACAGCAAAGTTAGATTAGCTTAAACACATGCAGAGGCGGTGATGTTTGTGGATGATGACAGGCACCAGATTTCCTTATTGACTGCCCACAAAACGCCTCTGAGTAAAGCTACACTGCATTATTCTGGGACTCGAGGAAAGCAGCAGAATAGCAAACTTGTTAGAAAGGAGTCAGTTAGTGTTAGAAACAGAAAAAGGGCTGTGACGCCAGCCACCACACAAACAGACAAAACAGGGACACAAACAGGGCCTAAATTTAGTCACAGTAAACAAAAGGCCTAGCTGATTTATTAGGCTATAATAAGAAATTCTGAGCAAATGCACCGCTCAACACTGCTAAAAACTGATTCTGCCCTGAGGAATTGACTATTATGCCTATCTTAGCACCTGAATCAGCAAAATCAGCCTGAAACCTGATTCAAGACTTGCAGCAGTGCTGGTGCTGCTCCATCACAGAAAGCACCCTAATCCCTCCAGCAGGCTAAAGCAAAAAGCATCAAAATATCGGCTTCAAAGGGAGGCCACACAGAAGGTGTCTCGCTAAGTGCTCAGTACCATTCACAACAATCCAGGTCGGGCAGATAAGTGAGATTTAAAGGAGAAAAGCTATTTGGCAGCCACTCCACAAAAGATTGACTCCTAATGCTGCAGTTATAGCATGCTCTTGTGGACAACTCCCACTCAGCCACTTACAGACTGCATACTGTCACGGATCCATAGGCAGCGCAACTGTCATGCACCGCGGAGCAATTCCAGCCAAGTCGTTCACTCCCACATCGTTCTGATCATGTACTCTTACGTTGTGATAGATGTAAGCCAGCCATTTAAATTAAAGTTTAAATAGATGTTAGTGTGTTTCATACAGGCAATCTGAAAAGCTTCAGGTAGACTGAAGGAAATGAAGGAGAGATAGAGTGAAAGACCTTTGCATGCTGCTGGGAGTAAAGAAAGTAATCAGTCTGGATGCATTCAGGGCCCTAGACTTCACTGTCTTTGCAAAATATTGAGAGAACATTGCATGCATTGAGAAGCAGTCAAAACCCTTGTAAAAATGCAACACAAGCATGTTGATTTGGTACAGAGGTTTATATAAAAGCATGCACAAACTTCTAGATCTTTTTCCCCCCAAGAAAACAATGAATGAACAGAACAATAATGCAGAAAAAAGCAAGTGCTGAAAACCTCTCTAAGTTAAATTTGCTTGGATTCTTTTCCCCCCAAAGACTCATGATCAGAGGAAATTACATGTCATAAACCAACTCTGAAAGTATCGTATTTATTAACTTTAAAGGATTCACATAACCATTTGTGGGCCAGAATGTAGTGCCTGTTTAAGACTTTAGTTTGGTATCTACAACCAGTTGTTGTAAATATAAATATTTCTCATCTGATATCAATTTAAAGCCCAAATAAAACTCACACGTTGAGTTTTTTGTTGTTGTTGCTTTAACAAGACGTTTAGCCAGCCGCTGCACTGGCCCACAAAGTTTTGACGTGTTTCAGGCAAGATGGGCAGGATGTGTTGTTAAAGGAGCTGTGTTATCGATCTGCGACGTTTGAGCGTGCCCCGTGCACAGAGTCGTTGCCATGGATACCTCTGCTTGCGTCCGGCATGAATCCGGAAGAGACCTCGCTTTTTAGAAAGGAGCTGACTGGAGAAACACACAAGGCAGAGGGAAACAGGGTGAGGGAGGGGAGGTGTGGAGGAAGTGGGGTTGAACACATCCCAGGAGAATGGTGAACCCGCGAGGAAAAGATTACAGCCCAAGAAAACGTGAAGAGAGGGATGGAGCGTGGAGGGGTGAAGCGTGACTTCTCTATACTCCAAACAGCCCTTTTCTTCACTTTGAAACGAGAAAATCTGGGTGTGAGAGGCCATTTTTGGATTATGGAGATGCACTTGGTTTTGATTTACTAAATATGCGCAGCACCTGGATTTGGTTCCAGTTTTTTGTGCCTGTTATCTGCTCCTTCTCAGCGTTGTCTTCACAAAGCAAATAGCACATGAGATTTTGCATCAGTTGTCTTTTCCATCTGAATAAGATCTTCCACCACAAACGCAGCAAACAAAAAAAGGGGCAGAAAGAACGAGAAAAACATTTTCTCACACAGGTTTTATGGATTCAGTCAAAGATACTCCTTTAGGGGGCTTTGCTGCAGTATATGCATTGCTCTCCATTCTGTGTGAGACAAACGTTTGTGCAGGAGCTGCTGCTGAACGAGCCTCCAAGGTTATTACAAACATATATACTGCTGCTCAGATTGTTCTACTCTTTGTTAACACCAGGCTTTTTCAATCTGACAAAAACATGAAGCATCCAAGCTGCAGCTGGACAAAAAGTAGCCGCTTCCTGGAAATATATTCAGTCACGCAGCAACCAGAACTGAGCGTAGTTCTTAACGTTTGTGCCCTCCTCACATGCTCTTGACCTGCAGCAAGCGCAGCGCGTTCTGCCCTCTGTGATTACTGCATACTCTTTCACCAGATACCGGTATATGCTGGGCTTCTCAGAGGGCTCATTACCACCTGTTCTCAGGACATGGTAAATATTTCACTTTGGCAAACTGCTGATTGCTGGAAATCTTGGCAGTTATTTACATAAATATGGGCATTCTGTTTCCTTTGAATGCATGAATAATATTGGCTTTTTT
Organism: Callopanchax toddi; assembly: GCA_006937965.1. NCBI lineage: Eukaryota > Metazoa > Chordata > Actinopteri > Cyprinodontiformes > Nothobranchiidae > Callopanchax > Callopanchax toddi. Next base: position 1,408,136 of record SSNR01000058.1, on the reverse strand, counting down.
TTTTAGCTGGCAGCTCAGTTTGAGGCACACATCTTCCTTTGAGAGAAAGATGTGAATTAGACGGATGCACATACTCTAGGTCCCTCCTGTTTTTAGTGGCTGCAAAAGTGACTCAGTCGTTTGGTGAATCAGGGTCTGGGTAAGGAGAGAGGAATTGGGTTTGATCAAAAGAAGTGTTTTGTATCATGTTGAGATGACAGGTCCTCAAAAACAAGACAAATCTTCCAGTAAAGTGTGCATTTTTAAAGTAACTGTATGTGATTATTGCATCCAGTGCATGCATGAGTCTGATATTAACCCCTTGTATAATCTGCCATCTGTTGCTTTGGTTCATATTTCAGGTTTATGCAAAAAAAATCGAGTTGAGCAAAACCATTTTAAGTACCCTTAAGTTACAAGCACACCTCATGACATGGTGAACAAACCTGCATGTGGCTTCTGGCTTCCTGAGAACACATGGAGGATGGAAGATGGATGCCATGAAACAGACAGAATGAACACAAAGGGAAACAAAAAGGAAGACAGAAAGAGGAAACTGATGAGTGAAAAAGTGGGAGGCAGGAGATGGCTAGAGAGTGAGCGCAGCGCACAACGACACAGAAGCAGCAGAGCCTGCAACACAGTGGCGTTAAACCGTGTTAATGAACTGTTAGATCAACACCTCCATGCACAAAGCCGTGTGATCAGTCTTCTTTCAGTGTACTGTTCTGTCTACTTTCTGCCACCTGTTTGGATGAACTGTGAGTCTATAGGAAGAGGTGGCGAGGTGCGTACCTGTCCCCCGACAGGTAGGGGGAGCTGTAGGGCCGCAGCCCAGACAGCAGCGTGTGGTAGGAGTTCTGGAGAACCTTCTTGGTGTTACGCTGTCGCTGGAGGTGACTGAACAGTAGCGTCAGTTCTCTGACACCCACGTGCACAAATAAACAAACAAAAACATGACAAATGAACAAAAAAAACAGCAAACAATGGAAGAAAACAAAACAAAAAGGCCAAAACAATGGTCCAAATGCTCAAAAGGAGAGGGATACATGAGGGGAATTAGGTGTACAGGTCCAGAAAATGTTTCTGTGGGGCTGAAATTGAAAGGGATATGTTGTCATTTTGAAGAGGTGTTTTATTTAGTTATTTACCCGATTTGTGATGCTTATGCTGCAGCAGCAGCACGTAGTAGCATCGTATAGTTTGGGTGTTGTTCACCGTACAAACTAAAGAAATGGTCTCATGCTAAACTCTAGAGGTTTACAAACTAACACACCAGTCTCGGCTTTTTGAACAAGAGTTGCTTTAAATACCTGAAAATTAGCTACTATGTGTCACCATTCTGCAGCAGTGTCTCTCCAGATCTGACTAGCCATGAGCACTGCTCCGGTCAGAGGACTACTTCCTGTTTCTAGACACTCAGTTTGCTTTGAGTGATGTCATCAGTCCTTACTATAGATAAATAACTGATAGAACGCCACTTCAAAGTGACTGAAATATCCCTTTAATCTAAATCTGGTTTATTGATCAAACCTTTTAACTTCATCTGTGGCATCAATTTCTAAACCGATGCTGCTCAGTAATTAATAGGAATTTGAACAAAAAGTCCTCTAAATCATGTTTTCTATTCATATAAACTGATTTCATATCAAATATTTAAGCCGTTGCATATAAAAAGCAGATAGTTTACTATCTTTAAATGATGCAGTAGCTGTGTTCATATTGAATGTCGAATCCACGAAATAGGGAGAAAAGGTTGGGAGTTGAAAATTGTGATTTGACGTTTATAAAAAGCGTTTATGTTTCTCATGTTCCCCTCCTTTTCAGCTAATAAAAATTAGTCAAATTAATACATGAACATGACATCACATTTAAAATCTGCAAACGAGTATCAGGGTCACCAAGAAGAAAAAAATGTTGAGTAAAGTGACAATAAAAATACAGCCGAAATATCAAGAATAAAGTCAAAGTGTTTCTAATTTAGTTTAAATATTTTTTTTATTATGTTCAGTTTGGAGGGAGTCTTATCCCAGCTCTAAACGTGACAAAACAGCCTAAACAAGTGGATGTTGTGTTGTAGCATCTAGTCTTTTAGAGTTCATTTTACAGTTGTTTTTTTAAGTTTTCGCTGTAAAAGGTGGCTCTGGTCATGTGACCTCTGGTCATGGAGCTCAAGCTCACAGGTTGCTGCTCCCAAAATATCAAACTCATTGCCAGCTCACATTCAACGGTTCAAACCGTTCAAAGGTTCAACTTTATTCAAAATTCTGCTCAAAATCTTGCTGTAAAATTGATTACAGTCACATATAATATAATATATGTATTATATTTATGTATATATACATATAATACATAAATGCGTATTATATTTATGTTCTGAGACAACAATGATGTTCTTGCTATCACATCGTGTTACCAATTCCTGTTATCTTTAAATATGTTGGAACTGGGGTGTTTTTGTTTAGTTTAAATTACTTAACTCTGGTCAATAAAACTTTTCAAATAAAATTTGAAGGTCACCTAAAATTTAGATTCTGCCTTTTGATTTTGTTCTTGACATTCTGGCTTTGTTCACAATGATGTGATTTTATTCTCAAAGTGAAGTGTTTTTCTATTTAAGTGGCCCTGATACTCCGTCATAAAGGTCAAACAGACTCCCCACCCAAAATTTTAGACTTTGTTTGAGTTACTATCTGGTAGAAACAAATTAAAATTAAAAGAGGAACTGGACTTATTTGATTTGTGACAGAAATCTGTTTGTGTGTTTTCTTGCAGGTTTCCTTAGAAGATCACATTTTTGCCCTTTTGTACATTTAAGCCAAAAGGGTGAAAATAGAAGTCAAAAAACAGATTAAGTTTGTGCAAATTTATTTAAAAAATAACCCACTTGCATTTTTAAATGCACCTGAATGCTAATAGATATGACTTTAAAATGTTCTGACTGTAAATGCTAAATAGAAGTCACATAATCAAATCCATTTGATTATCAGAACAAGAATATTTTATTTAACTAACAATAAACATCAGTTTCATTTCACATAAATTTTATTATCTTTATTATTAGTTTGAAACATGTCATCCCTTCAGATTTGTGGAAGTTATAACTTTTGTAAACAAACAGTAGATTTTTCTCCAGAAATCGATGAAACGCTCACTGTAGTGAAAAAAGAACACATGCTTCTCTTTGTTTTCTTTTATATAAACGACCTGAAAGTTCAACTGACTTTTGGACCAATCATAACTTTGTGTTATTAAACACAATAATGAATTTTCATTACTGCAATTGTTATCATTTAATTTTTCCACCACTTATCAATCTAACTTTCTTAAATTAATTCAAAAATCTGTGATAATTTATTCATTAAACGTATTAGTAAAAATGTCCCACTATTAACCTGCACTGTAAAATAATTTATACAATTACAATCAACCATTTTATGTTAATAATACTGGAAAAAACTTAAAGACATTTCTCTGTGGTATTATTTAGGTATTTACACAATCTGAATCATATTTATTTCCCAGATTTTGTCATTTATTGACATTTTTATATATTTTTAATGTAGAATCTTGTAGATCCATGACTATAAATGATTTCTAACAGGCTCAATAGCTTGAGATATATTTAATAAAGTAATATTTTTAAAAGTCTAAAATTTTAGGATTTTAAAAATATGAATGAATCGACACTGAGTCCCCCAAATGCAAAATGAACAAGCTGAGTGGCAAAAACTTTAAATAATAATAAAAAATTGTAACAAAAATCAACACTTCTTTCTTTACAGCAACCTAAACTTAACTGGAAAACAGTGTTTGCTTTTTTTATTTCAATGAAATGATCTTTTGATTAGAAAAAAACAATATTTTATTTAATTTATTAACAAATTTGTAAGTGCCATTTGTAAAAATGATATTTTTCTTCAGTTTTAATAAAAAGAGCCACCAGAGATTAGTGATGTGTAGATTCAGCTCCCTGCAGACGATGAGGCCTGAAGGGAAATCCTACCTGAATGAAGGCAACATGCTGTCGTAGAAATACCAGGTAGCTGTGAGATACGAGTGTTTGGCATCTGTAGAATACAGACGCCACGCAGCCTAAAAAACAGAAAAATAAACGAAATGACCACGATGAATGTAGTAGACAGTCACCAGGGTTAAAGTGTGCCCATCACCTGTATGAGGTTTGCAGCAGGCATCCTCCTCTTCTCAAAGTGCTTCTGTCTGTGCTGCTCTTGGACCTTCAGGGCAAAACCTGAACCTAAAATTCCCTGAAATTTCAAATCAAAGTTAGGGCTTCGTCCTGTGACTTGAGCCTAAAAAGAACCAGAATATTAGAAATGATTGGAGACTTACAGCTGGTAGGGCAAAAAAAGAGACACCCAGAAGAGCAAAACCAGCAGCCAGAAGCCGACCCTGCCACGTACGAGGAGTCTTGTCACCATAACCAATCGTGGTCAAAGTAATCTGAGTAAGTGAAGAAATGCAGATTTCTCACATATGCTCTCAGTCTGATGCATTAAAGAGCTTCCTAATTATTACACTGGTATATTGTGTATTTTTTTAAATAACAGAAACCTGATGATGAGCTAAGTGCCTGTAATTTAGGACATTATGCAGTACTTACAGTTCCCCACCAGAGGGAATCTGCATAGGTGCCAAAATCTGAGTTGAGGTCTTTCTCAGCCAGGTAGACAAGAAAGGAGGCGAAGATTAGAACCAGAAAACCAATGTACCAGGCTGTAATCAGCTCCTGCAAGACAGAGAGAAGGGATTATTAGTCACAGCTGTTAGCAGCAGCATCCTCATCACCGTTACCGTCATAAACAGTGCTGTTATTATCAAACCATTATCACCATATAGATATTACATTTACCCTGCACTTTGACTTAGTTGGTGCATCAATTTATCATCATCACAGCTGATTACTTTCATTCTCCTGCCAGTGTCAGGCATTAAAGTCAGGGCAGGAAGCATTAAGCTGATCATCCATTAGACTCAACACTTTTGTTCAACCAATCATCAGCAGCCCTTAGCCTTCTTTCTCCTCTGTCAAATATCCACAGTTCTGCAGAACATGTGTGGCAGTTTGTCACCTTGCTGTGAGCATAAACCACAGAGCCAAGAAGTTTCCAGGTGCCTCCCCGCCGGTCCATACGAACCATACGCAGGATCTGCAGGAAACGCATGCTGCGCAGCGCTGACGTGGCGAAGATGTTACCCTGCGTCCCCGCAGCGATCACTGCTAGTGACGCCACAAACACAATAAAGTCTGCAGCAAGAAAGAGAAAGTAGATGAAGAAAGATGAAGTGATGTTTTTACAAAAGTGTGTTTGTGTGTGTGGCTTTGTTATCTGTTCATGCACACTAACCTATGACACAGAAAGGCTTCCTTGCAAATCTCAGGCGTCCCTGCCATCCACGATACCTGCAACAACAGCCAGCTGCCCAGATCCTGATGAAGTACTCCATTCCAAACACCACAATCATGACAAACTCCTGAAAATCATACAATATTTTGCATATTTATTCATTCGTTTAATCAAAACTAATAAATGGCCTTTGTTGCGTTGATCTCAGTTGAATTTATTTGTTTTTTTTTTATCCAGTGAATCTGTAAATGTCTCCAGCATGACTCTAAATTCCAACCACCAGTAGCAAAAGTTGCAAAAATACCTCAAATCTTTAAATAGTTTACAAATAAATAAACTTGTCTCTTTATTTGTTACCTCTTTAAGCATAAAACAATGAGTTTTATAATTTTGTCAGTAAAAAAAAAGACAATGTTTAGATGTTTTTCATTTGCACAGGCAGTTTAAGGTGCACTGAACCGATCCGTCACTTGAGCAAACGACTGTGTGAGTAAAGTCCGCTAACGGCCGGTCGTCTGCTAATGGGGTGATTGATCGAAAGCGTAAACTGGATGAATGTAAAAGTCGATGAGCGTCGCCATTAAATGACACATAATGATGAGTAAGGTGGGAAGAGAAGAGGGGGAGGAGGTGTTTGAGTTGTGCTAGGAAGGAAAAAAAACGTCCATTATTTTTCACTAAAGAGGCTAAAGCATAAAGAAAGGCGGGTGATGAAGGGGTAGCTTTTAGGAATAGTGCATCACGTCTTGAATTCCTGCAAAGTCAACAACACCTGAATCCTCTCAGGTGCTTACCTTAGTGTCTGTGGCTCTATTGTTAAAGTAAACAACAGCTATGTAAGCAAATACACACAAACTGGAGTAAGAAAGATGCAGAGGCTCTGACAGTGTGCGCTAATGCTACACGTAGCTGTGTGTGTGGTGCAGCACAAGAGGTTTTACCAGGATGAAAAGGCTTTGGTTGGCAAACTTCTGGTGGTCAGGGATGGTTGAGAAGACGGACAACACCAAGCAGCTGAACACCAGCAGGAAACTGGAACAGATCATCAGAAACACTTCAAAGTGTGCAACATTTATACTATCAACACACACAAAAATCATTAGAGTCCGAGTTTAGTTATCCTGATACACAAACTGCAACAATCAGAGATATGTTTTAAAATCACTTGAGAAGTTCCTTTATTTTTAAATGGTCTGAACACATTTGAACCCTCTCCACGTTCACCAGGAGCTGTTAGGTGACTGTGCTGCACGGTTTGGATGTTTTTGTGCCGTGTGGTGAACGGTAGCAGGCGGGGACGTTGCAGCAGATCGAGCCACAGGTGCTGCACACATCTGTGTACGCACTTGTTTTTTCTGAAAACCTGTGCTGACATCATACTTTCTGTTATGCAGACACAACAGGAAGCAAGAATTGGAGCAGCAGCTTCGTGGAAACATTTGTAATATTCATCCCCCTCTAACTTTTCTCTGACTGGTTGTTTATACATGGAAACACGATGAGGAAAAAGACACAAATAGTGATCGATCACAGCTGAACACATGATCTTAAAGTCATAATTTTCTCTATTCATAAGACAAGAGGACAAAAAAATACAGAACGTGTTAAAGGTTTTAGCTACGAGGCTAATTTAGCATAAAACATAAACACAAACTAGCTCATTATTGGACTCTGAACTTAGCATTTCAAATTGTAAAGCCAACATTTTATGTGGTGATCAAAATATTATTTATTTAAATGTAAAAATTACACAAAGTAAGTGTTATTTTTGGATGGTGACATCCAAATATTTAAAAACCTTTTTTAATGTATCTGAGGTCCTACTGATCCAACTTGGAAACCATAATTTGTTCTCTCACAGCCTGGTTAGATTTGTTGTGCTTCACAAATCTACCACACTTTTCTTTTTTAATCACCCCTTTGACAGTGTTAATTTAACACCTAAAATAGTGGACACACATACACTCATAGTGTTATTTTAAAGGAAAGCGGTGATCTAGACCAGTTAAAATACCAGGCATCAGGTAAAATGTTCCTCCTCTTCTATAAACACAGACACCTTTATTTTAAGTGATTTTATTTTTGCAGCTTCCTGCTGCCATAAACACAAGTAGTTTAACCTAAATCTAAAAAACAATGCAGACCAAATCAGTTTTGCATGTTTTCTAATGGTATAAATGTTTAAAAACCACAGTCATACCTCTAATCGTACAGCTGCATTTTATAACAAACAGTTGGAAATTGCTGATGTGACATCGGCACTTTCCAAAAAAAGAGCCGCAGTTCAGCTGGGACAGAAATTACTGTCCTGAAGAAGTAATGGCTACTTCAGCTTCAGCACAGCCACGAAATAAAACATCAATTCAGAATGATTACACCTCGTGTTTAAGGTGCTCTCGTGTAAACAGCTCACTTTCTTAGAGTCATTTAGAATGTGGGAAGCTGAAGCACTATCTAGTCTTCATTAAAAAAAAAGACCCCAAAAAAATCCACGAAGATTTGAGTAAGAGCATTTGCTGGGACAAAGCATGAAGCACTTTAGCATGTCTAACTGTTACGTTTTGACCAGGCTAACTTGTTTAGCTTGTGGATTTTGAAGCACCACTTTATGTTTAAGGGCCAACAAGTCAGAAACTATATTAGAACTCTGGGAGCCCTCATTCAGCAACATCCAAAACAACGTGGGTCCAACCTCTTTTCAATACCAGAGGACATCAAAAAACTGCCAGTCCAAAATATCCCGGACGAGCCCCCAATTTAGGTTACGACCCAGCTCATTAGGCCACAACATAACCCCCCCTCATTGTCCTGTACCGTGTTTTTGTTTCGACTGAAGCCGGTTATCATAGGAATGTCTCTGACTTAGTGGTCCATGCTGTGTGAGCTCACATCTACAAAGAAACAGAAGCTGGGAGTCCCAGATCTGAGACAGGGATGGAAGTGGTGAGGAAATCTTTTATCGTTTTACCGCTGTCTCAACTGGAAGAAAAACCACAGGCCAGTGCAATCAGTGCGGTGTTATCATAGGAACAGTGTCATCATTATATCATAGGAACAGTGTCATTGTAGGGACAGTGTATTTAGGCTTTGCAACAGATTTACCTCATATAAGTTTAGATCATTTTAAATAATTTTAATATTTTATTCTATTTCTACATTTTAACAAAAATATATACTGCTGCAAAACTTTATTTTTGTGACAAATATGTTAAAAACAAACAAAAAAATGATTTATTTTGAACAAACAAGAGTTCCACTCAGTAAGACATATTTATCATAACTAAGGTAATAACACTAACAATAAATTAGCCTTCATCTCAATAATAATAAGATCCTAATAAAACTTCTATACTGTATTTACTGTATACACTGCAGGCAAAATACACAGGTAAACATGTTGCAAACAGACTGTTTCCTGCAACGTGTGAGTCCAGAACAGTGAGGAAGGATTAGTCTGGTGGCAGCCATTGGTCCAAGCTCAAAATTGGACATAAAACAAGTTCAGAGCCTCACACAATGGTTCTCTTTCTCTATGATTGGTAATAGGATCAACATGTCTCACACCAGTCCAATGAGTGTGAAAGGAAATGCATTTTCTGCACCTAAAGTTACTTTAAACTGAGATTTTAGAAGAAAAGTGGATCTACATCAGGATTATACGATTGTTCTAGGATAGTATCAGAGCTTAGGGTTCAGTTTCTCTTCTCGTGAGAATTTTGGAAGGACAGCTTCTGCCTTTTATTGAAAATCCTTTAAGTCGATGGAGCAGTTGCTTATATTTGAGCAAAACAGTGTGTCTGTGGGTTTAGAGGGGTATACTGTGGTATGCTTATGGCTCTGGGATCTGTCTTTTGTTTTCTATAACTCCCACAAATCCACTATTTTGTCATCACAAGTGAGAGGACTCAGTAAGCGACTCTTCAAACTGTTGTTCTGTTTGTCTGCCTGCCCGGCCACAGCTTCCAGCCGGTGAAACGCCACAAATAGAAAGACAACGCTGTCACCTCAGACAGCCTGGAAGACACCGGACACCAAGCGTGAATAAACAGACACCCCCAATTACCACTGTATATTTCTCAGCCCAGTGATGCGTGCTCGGTGGAGAGTTTGTGCTTCAGCAGCGGAAGAGTTGGTGTGAAAATCCGCTCTGATGACTCGGTGCAAACAATGCATTTTGGGTCGTTCATCAGCTGAGTAATGTGCTGACCAAACCGCCTGTCTTTTTCCCCTCAATTAACTCAAAGCGCTGTGTGTACGTCCACAAGGAGCAGGGAAGGTGGTGCAGCATCTCAGGTGGGCTCTTTTATTGACTTGTGCTTTATAAAAGGAAACAAGTTACAGCGCAGACATTTCAATCACTGCGTTTAAGTAAAGTTCATGAGGAGTAATCTGCATTTGCTTTAATTTGGTGCTAATCACTCTACAGTAGTCTCTGGACTAGAGGAGGCTGTGTGAGTCGTGAGACGTGCATAGGCTGGAGATGAACTCTGGACTCAGCTGCTTATAATTTGTTTTTCATTGGATAAGACATGAAGACTTAAAGGCACACTATGTAATTTTTCCCATATTTTTAAATCGTTATTCTTGAGCCAGTATGTGCTAATATGACCCTTTACAGGGTTAATGAAAAGTCACTCAGCCCAATCTGCTGCTTGTGTCCAGAATACCGAGCTTGCAACTTCTGAGTCTCCAATCCAGAGCCCTGGAGTCTCACAAAGTCACGTATCTCGCAAAAGTTAGGCTGACCCAATGTGGCTAGCTGATATTCTAGCGCTGGAATGAGTGTGACACAGTCTATGCCAGATGTGCCACGTCTTTCTTTGCACCCAGTTCTGTTGTGTTGGTTTGCAACTAGCCACAAAACCTCCTCTCATTCAGACCAAAAACTACACACAGACAAATTCTGTCTATTATATTTTATAGCCATTTTATTATTTGTATTACATTACTATTGCCCTTTTATCAGTAATATTTTCATAACTTATTATTACCCTTATATTAATATTCAGGGGTGTACACAATTTTTTTCCTCCCAGAGGCAAATTCCTCGAATGTGAGACGTCACTTTCCTGGCCAATAAAGCTGATTCTGATTAAGGTACTCAGGGGATCTTTATTAAAAACAATGTCAGCGAGCAGAACAGCATGAACCAGTGTTCATGTTAGGTGTTTCAACTAAAAGAGTCCCCAAACATAGTTCCACGTGCAGCTCCAGTCCGCAAAGGCGCATTTGGGCAGAAGGATCAGGTCCACACATGATGTCTGGGGTGCGCATGCGTACTGGTGGGCTAGTTATGTGCACCCCTGTTAATAGTATGACATTATTGCCATCAATTAGGACTATTTTAGGCAAGAGTTGCTTTAAATATCCAAATATTTGACAATAATTTTTCTCTTCTCAGCAGCAGTGTCATGGCAAGAGTCTTGCTCCAGTCAAAGGACTATTCCACTTTAAAATCCAGTTTTGTATTTATCCTAGTATAATTTCCCAGAATTCCCAGCCAGTTTGTTGCAATTAACTTGTTCTACAAGATGTTGCCACATTCAACATCTTTACAATCAGCTGACACTCTGCTTTGAGTTCATTTTTCAGCAAACTGTTTTCTGTCAGAAACCTGTGAGTTTGAGTCTCCTGTGCAGCACCGTGTGATCATACCTGTATCAAACCTCAGGTGCTTTGTGAATTCTGCTATATGTAAGCAAATAGTGGGTTTATTTAAATAAATAAAATCGTAGCAAAATAAAATAAATGAGACGTTCAGGCCACGTGAGATGCATGTGTAAGGAGTCATATTTCTGCTGAGGGAACGTTTCCAACGTATCCACCCGCCTCCCTGATCCACCTTCCACCATCTATCCCTCCCTTTCAGGGAAATGTCAATTAAGACCAAAGCTTCCATTCCACCAGATCAGCAGGAATGGTCTCGTAACACATCAGAGGGAAGTCTACTTGGCCTTCACTCTGCACTCGCCTTAACAAATGATGTCAAAAGGTTTTCAAAGAGCTTTGTCGTTTCAGATTAATTCACAAACTACCTGATTAGAGGTAAAAATCACATTAAGCACCAGATAAGAAGACAGGGATAATATAATTCCATAATGGAAATGCAATAACTTTGCATTAAAGCATTTTAGTTTAATACATTTTTATTCAATAAATGTTTAACAGATCTGTTTAATAACGCGTCTTTCAAATGCTTCAGTGTTTGGCTATTTTTACACCTGATGAAAATTAAACTCCACCAGCATCTTAAACTGAGATCAGTCACCTGTAAACTTTCCAGTTCTGGTTGTTTATGAGGTCTGTTTGGTTGTTTTGGCCACTGTGCTCTAGTCTTATGACCTGATGTTGTCACTATTTTTAAATGTTTTTTTCATATGTTCAATTAATGCAGTGGGATTTGGGGTCACATACAGTGTGACCCCAAAATGTTTTACTTCTCATGAATTTTCATCAACATAAATAATTATTAATAATAATAATACATTTTATTGGTAATGTGCTTGACATTGTCAAACTCTCAAAGCACTTACAGGTTCAAAACTTACAATCTGATCAATTTGGTGCAACTATAGTGGAAATATAAACCAAACGTATATTTAAACTGAGCCCAGAGACATATGAATAGATTTAAATAATGCATAATGTGCTGCTTTAAGACAATATCTGACTTTCTGCAAAATCAAACAAGTGTAATTTGCCTTATGGAAACTAGAAAATCAAGAAAAATGCAAATACAGTCAAAGAGAGAAATCAGCGCTTCGGTATTTCTTCACATCCCTGCTGTAACTGATCCCTGTTACTCTCTGAGTTTAAAGTAGCAGCAGTTGGCTTCAGGGCCGTAAACCTCCACTGGATCGGACCGCAGGAGGAGCAGGCAACAAATAAACGCTCAGCAGCCAACATGGCAACCAGATTGCTTTTAATGGACGGCAGGCAAGGTGCTTTTACTGCTGTTTTCCTGTAACCTCATACAAGTGAAAGTTGGGATCTCATATTACTTTGACTGGCCCGGGAGAATACTGAAAGTTGTAATAAACACGTATGACTGTGTGTGTGTGTGTGCTGCTACACACCACACTGTATTTGTGTACGTTAGGACTCTGCTCCGTGTCGGCATGTATTAGTAGGGAGACGTGGAACTGGTGGATTGTGGGAAAATGCAGCTTTGATTCAATCATCGCAGTGAAGTAGCTATCAGTTACGCACAACAGAAGAGGAGGAGGAGAGGATGCAGAGGAAAACAGCAGGAAAATGATGGAAACATTTTAAAAGACAGTCAGATAAACACTATGCAATCATCACTTTTAACATTTAAGATGTGTGAGAACCTGTGTCACCTTTAAAGAGAAGCCTTTACACACCTCTCCAACGCTAATGCCAGTGTCAGGAATCAAGAGGAAGAACAGAATACTGTACGAAACGGAGAGAAGGAGCGGTGAGTGAGAAGGAGGAGGGCGACTGTCGTCAGCAGGGGGAGAGAAGGGAAAACGCAGAGAAAGGTGGAAACGGTAGAAAGATATTAATAGCATTTCAGTCTCTTTAAATAGTGACTGCAGACGAAATGTGCGCAGGTAGGCAGCAGAGTCCGAGTGCAGCACAGCTCCAAACAGAACCAAGCTGCAGGCGTCTTTGTTATCCCCTCCTCTTGTTTCTGGGACAGCAAACTTTTTAAGGAAGGGACAAAACACACACACACACGCGTGCACGTGCAAACAAATAAGAGATGAAATGTGCATTTTCAGAAGGAAAAAAGGCTGACTGAGCAAATCACAGGGTGTGGTGGCGGCAAACGCCCCAGGATGGAGAACTGAGAGGGGCCTAACATGAAAGTGTTGTGTGGAAAAAAAAAGAAGAAGAAAGAGAAACATGTTTGTTGTCGTCTGAAGGCCACGACCTTCAAAATAAAACGTGATCAGATCAATTATTTACAACTAGAGGTCACAGCAATGCTTCCCGAGCTGCTCCAGGACACCTCTGCACAAACGGTTAGCTTCACAGACTTTCACACTCACGCGTAGCGCAGCTCCTCAAACACAATCACACACACCGTTACACTCACTGGAAGTGTCTCATAAAGGTCGAATATTTTTATATGTGTTCCCTAAAGTACAAAGCTTTAATTTTGTTTTATTCACAAATTTCAAATGACATTTTTAGCACGTCAACAACCACTAGACCCACTACTTTCATAGACTGTTAAATCTCCAAAACACATTTATCACAAACAAGTGTGAAATATTCCTGATGAAGCTCACGGCAGTCAGGAGATTTCACTTCTGACATCATGATGTCGTGCGGATCAAGAGCATGTTTTCTTAAAAAAGGCGAGAACGTTTAGTGAGAAAAGATCTTAAATGGCTGTGCTCAAATTAGGATTGACATAATTGGATTTATAGATAAAAATCAGATATAATTCAATTAAAATCGTCTGTTTTTATCATTTTTAAATGTTTTTTTTTCCATAATGTGTTTGATAAAAAGAAGAAGGCAAAAAGCACCTTGAATTGGATCTGTTCTGTCTTGTTAACTTCAAGACACTGATCATTTTAAAAGGATTGTCATATGATCTGGTAACTTTATACATGCAAAAATCTAACGGAAAGATCATTTTGGATTTTGACTCTCAGCCCACCGAAATGTAAAAATATCCAAAAGCAAAGAGGACACGACCTCTGTTTCTTCAAAGGGAAACTGTGGTCTTAACTGTGTTTTTATGAGTCAAACTGTTACAGATAAAAGGATCAATTTCACTGAAATGAAGTAAAAATGCATCAAAAAACCTGATGTGAGGGGAGTTTAAAAACAGAGGAGACTGCAGCACACATTGAGCTTCATTGAAGTATCCATTTCATTTGCAGGACAGAGAAACATCATCAATAAACACTCACAGTAAGGAAGATCTAATGCCAAACTACAGCCTCAGAGAGGCATATTACAGATTATTTGTCTACCTCACACTCTACAATATTCCAGAACACAGCATTTAAGGTAAAAGAAATGATCTTAGGCTCACAAATTTTACATAATTTTAAAAAATGCTAATTATAAGACATTTTTAGGGTGTCACTTGAAGCTGGAGGTTTCTATGCAGCACGGCTGACTGAAACTGAAGAGATGTGTGCAGCGCGGTCACATATTCAACCAGTAAATGGAGTGAAATTAAGACGTAACCACAGAGGGAGGATAAATTTGTGACGTGAGAACGGTTTCATGCGCATTGCAGAAATTCACGTGTGTGTGTGTTTTATCTAACGGACCTGGCTTAATTGTAGTTTCTTGATGATCTGGTGGTGCTTTGGCCAGCGGGGGGAAATCAGATGTATTTTACAACATTACGAGAGTTCAGTGTGAAACTGCTCACATAAATTATACGTATTTATGTGATTTGTTGGGAAAAACTGGGAAAATGAAAGCGTGGGTTGGTTATTCACTGAGCTTTAAAGGTGATTTTAACCAGGAGATCCCACAGAGTCAGGCTTCAGATGTTGGTTTAAACTTCACACAGGGGGAATGGAAGTAAACAGGAAGATTTTGCACTTGAGAACTTCAAATAAAATCCACCCTGATGACGCTCCAGGCACAAGTCAAGAAACAGTCATGTAACTTATCTGAGATTTATTGAAAATGAACCCCCTCCCATGACCTGAAAACATGTGATTACTCCCCCTCCTGGACCGAGGCTATGACTGGATTTCAAGCCAATCATCATTACTCTGTGACAGGTCTAATCTGGTTGCAATGGCAGCGGGGATCTCAGGTGATGTATTACGTATCGGGTCGGGGGCAGCTCTTTGGATTGAGAAGCAAAACAAAGAAAGTGGTGAGTGTAACGTTTGAACTCGGGGTAATGGGATTGGACCACGAGTTGGAGGTAAAAGGGTGTGAGAAAGTAAGCAGAGGTTGACCAAAACATCAACGTCAGCGGATCTCAAAGAGGAGAGAGCAAAAACTAAATACTTATAAATATAAAAGTTTAAAATGAGCATTTGTCCACATGTAGAACTTCTATCTTTCACAATCTGAGGTCACATGTAGAATGACAACATACTGTAAATATATGTTTTGAGGAGAATAATGATCACAGTTTGAATTTATGTTGCAACCAGTGGCGTAGTAAACATTTACTAGGAAACTGGGGGGTGTTTAGTGCCATTATCATCATATCATCAAACAACGGGTTAACAATGAAGTATTTAGTGGCTACACTGCAAAAACTTCTAAAAAAGTTGTTTAAAAGCCTTGTTTTTAGACATGTTAACTTATTTTTAGTCTGAAAAGAAATAGTCTTACAATCCTACTTGAACTAAGCCACATTTTCTTTAAAATAATCAAATTTTCTAGATTTGAGCAAAATGTGGGGTAAGCAACCGTTGCTGTGCTAGAATTTTTAAAACTAGCAAATTATTCTAAATGCATAAAAATTTGCTATTTTTAAAATCTAGCCAAGCAACTTTTGCTTACCCCACATTTTGTTCAAATCTAGAAAATTTGACCATATTAAAAATAAATTTGGCTAATGCATATATTTTCTTTTCAGACTAAATATAAGATAAAATGTCTAATAATAATAATAATGCATAAGTTTTATATAGCGCTTTTACCAACTACTCAAAGATGCTAATAAGAAGGCTTTTTAAAACTTTCTTAGAAATCAGTTTTTGCCGTGTACTCAAGCATCGTCTTATTTGTTAATGGAAATTATACAAAAAAATAAAGAAATCCAGAGGCTTTTTAATTTAAAAAAAAGTTATTATTATTGAGTTAAAGACATTTATGTGTTGGCTAAGAAAGCTGTCTTGAATTGAACTGAGCTGAAGGTGTAAACCCAACAAAATATAAATAAAACCAGTGGTTTTTGCTGAACTGAAGATATTTAGGCACATTTCTCATGAAACACAACATCAAATCTTAGCTCAATATCTGTACAACTGACTGGGTTTCAGCCATTTTTGTGTTTTCAAAGATCAGTTGGATGTGACAGCCATCGTGAAATGTGTTGATTCATTTTTGAGCGCTTCGTTAAAATATTGCTAACAGACAGGTTAGACTAAATTTGGCAAACGGATGAGTTAATGGCACCGTTTGAAACAAAGATCAGGCGTAGATGTTCAGAGTGTGACGGGGACGACTCTCAGCTAGCACAACACATCTTAGTTCAGCATCTTTAAAACTGACCTCATCTTAAATTTGATTGACTCCATCAGTTAGTTGTAGATTAATAAAAGTCTCTTTAACCCTCACACTGTCCTTTATTTTGGGGAGTTTTCTAGTCATTTGGTGTCAATTTGACCCCCTGAGACCACACGAGGGTTCAATTCTGTTCAAAGGTTTATGAAATATTTTAACATTTTGTCAAAGAAAAAAACAACTTCCTGTTGGCTGAACGGGACTATGTTAAAAACCTCAGTCGTATTCAGAGAAATGTAAATCATCCAGTGAGAAGAGACAGGCAGTAGCTACAGGTGCAACCAGCTCAGCTCTGAGAGGGAAAGTCCCTCTCTGCTGTCGTTAAGGTTAAACACTGGAACTCGGGTCACGTCACCGTGTTCCTCCTCATTCCAGTGTCAGCGCTGCGATCCCTCACCGTCAGATTAAACGCTGCTCCGTCCGTCTCTGCCTGCCTTCGTGGAGCTGTCAGTGTGTCTCTGGGTGGAGCGTCAGACAGCTTCCAGAGCCAGATGAAAAAGGCTTACATTACCCCCCAGGAAAAGACACCTTTAACATAAACACTCTCTGGGCTCTACCTCTGGCCACAGACATGGAGCGTTTTTAGGAGTTAACAGTGAAGTCACGTTTGTTTGTTTTTCGTTCGTCGTGCAGGAGGAAAGAGCACGGCTGGGTGTTTTGGAGGTTTTTTTGTTGCAGGAGTTTCAGAAATTGGTCTGAAAATCTAAACAAACATGCAAGTCATAAAGATAAACTACTAGAAAATAGTTTGATTCCAAACCCATGATCACCGAGTGACTGAGAAGTATGTAAGAGGCCTGCTGTTTGTCTACATTTTGGGTAATAATGTCTCATCTGTGTGCAGTTTAGTGTTATTTTTCTCCGTCTGACACACATCCCCCTGCAGACTAGCAAAAACATCAATCAGGACTCGTCACGTTTGCTCCCTCATCCCCAATTTCATACTCAAATCTGACAAATGCTTCACTTTTTAAAGCTATTTTTTGGTCATTTTTAATGCAAGGAAAATAAAAAGTCAATTTTCTTTTTCTCAGTCTCAAAAAAAATCTCTTCTCTTTTTGTTTCTTGCTGTTTTTTATTGCAGCTGAAGCAGAGCCAGGATCAGAGTGGACCACTTAGTCACACATGCTGCTCTCTTTAACTCATTACAACCAATTAGGTGATAGGAGAGGAAGGGCAGGAAGATAACTGCCCTCTGAATAATTCATGCCATAACTGAATCTCAGCCTACCTTTACCTCTCCTACTGTTCATTCACTGTCCACAGCTAAAAGATCTCCCCCTGCTGCTGTTTTCTCTTTATTTTGTCTTCAAATTCTCTCTTAACCCTATTTTAACAGGAAGATTCCTCATTTTTTGACACCTAAACATAACTTTATCTGTGACTTTAAACTGGGAATCTTATTGAAAATGAACTTAAGTGAAGTAATTAGTTGATTTTTGGTTGGGCTCAAACTTGGACTTGCTGAGCGATAGCCCTAGGAGTGGGATCCCGATACAAATTGCTCGCGCTGCATATCCTGACATCCAAAAGTCTTTGTGGATGTAATCCCGAAAGGCGAACCTCTCCCAGAGGGAAATTATTTTTATTTTAGCTGTGCACAAGTATTTTTTTCAAGTGTTTCAGTCGAAGGTATATTTTGCTCCTGCACCACGTTTGTGTTTTCTAAATCTAATCATTTAGAAAAAAGCAAACAGGAATGATGTTATATTTTGATTTCACCAGATTAAACTTATTTTAGTCTATTGCATAAAAAGTTGGCAACGAATGCATTTAAATTGTAACTAAATGGAAAAATGCCAAGAGAGGTGAATCCTTGTTAAAGGCACTAAATGACTGTCCTTTGTAACGTCCACTCTGGGACCCTGGGTGGACGTTTCAGGGTCTGACGGCTGGAGGGCAAAATGATTAATTGAGAAAAAAAAGAGGAAAAGAATAGATGAAGTACAGTAATATATATTCAGAGAGACATGG